>CAJVPN010002067.1:0-10334 GCA_910592215.1 Entrophospora candida
AAGAATACTTACATCTAAATTCAATGCAGGAGCAACTTCGACTACTTTCTGATGACGTCTTTGGACCGAACAATCCCTTTCAAACAAATGTACAACATTACCAGCAGAATCAGCTAGTATTTGAACTTCAATGTGTCTAGGTTTATCCAAGAATCTTTCCAAAAACACTGTCCCATCACCAAAAGCAGCCAAAGCTTCTGATTTAGCTCTTCCAAATGATTCTACCAATGTCTCACTGCTATTTACAACTCTCATACCACGACCTCCACCACCCATTGCTGCTTTAACAATTATTGGAAATCCATATTCAGCTATAAAATTTTCTGCTTCTTCAATTGTAGAAATTGGTCCCGGAGTACCAGGAACAACTGGAACACCACACTGTATAGCTAATCATATTTCAAATAATAATTCAAATCAATTTATATATGATATATGATGATTAATTAATAAATTAAAAATTTATATTCATTCAATTATAAATACACGTGTGCTGAAAAAAAATTCAAACCTAAATCTCTTGCTTTTGTTTTATCGCCCATTTTTTCAATAACATCAGGTGTAGGTCCAACAAAAGCTATTCCAGCCTCTTCAACTTTCTTAGCAAAACTAGAATTTTCAGCTAAAAATCCATAACCAGGATGAATCATTGAGACATTACGAAGTTTAGCTATTTTAATTATTTCATCTTGAGCAAGATATGCACCAACTGCTGAATAAACATTCGGATCACCGATCTGGTATGCTTCATCGGCTTTATATCGATGCATTGATAATCTATCTTCATGACTAAAAATTGCAACCGTTCTCATGGAAAGTTCATGGGCTGTGCGAAAAACTCTAATGGCTATTTCCTATAAAAATTAAACAAAATGAAGAATAATGGATTTTATGATGATGGGCGGGAAAGAAAATAAATATATTGTATGTTTTATTTAAATAGATAGAAAAATAAATAAGTATATATATTATATAATTACACCACGATTGACCACCATGATCTTTGGAAGATGTCCCAAGATCTGACTATCACGTCGAATACTTTCCACTGAATGTTCATTCATTTTTAAATTTAATTTTGAATTATTTCCAAAGGAAAATTATAAATTATAAAATATATTTTTTTTTACATAAATAAATAATGGAAGTTTTTTTATATCTATGATGAGATAGATCAAATTATTAAATTATTATTATTTTTTTACCGTTTTTGGTAATAATTTTTTATCAAACCAAATAATGATAACAGATAAACTCACCAACCAGATAAAACCCAATCTATAAAAAGGATTTCACCGATTTTTTTAATAGTAATAGTAATAGATTTAATCGTGTGGTACAGATGACATACACAAACAATTATTCCGCAAATAGTTTCTTTCTTTTTTAAAGAATTTGCTTTTTTTGCTATCCACCGGATAAAGTTTATTGAGTCACGGGTCTTTCTTTAAAAATGGTTTATAATCTTCATATAAATTATCCACGTAAAAAGCTTGGATTTATTGTAATCAACACCAAGATAAAATCAACAATAAATTTACTCGGAATCTAATTAGATATTAATGTTGAAAAGCAACTTTGAATTGATCGAAATCTGCAACATCTAATGGCAATACAAAACTCGCCACCTTGTGAAAGAGTGATAGCTCTGGGGGTGAATGTGCATAACATCAATAGACTTTGTAATTTGCTTGCTGTCATGACTTGTTAGAGTAAAAGTTTTATCTCTCAATGTTCTCCTTTAAACGAATAGAAGTCCAAAATTATATTTTTATTTTCTACAGAAAATTAAAAATATTAATATAAATAATCGCTCACATTTGGATTTACTTGGTGCAGAAGTTTGCCCATTAATATCTAACTAACTTAGATGCTAGTAATATTAGTCATACATGAGGAATTACATATAGCAATGGTATTAACTCAAAATTTTCACAATATGGTCCGTTTCTATTGAAAAGCCCCCATATTGGCAAATAAATATATATAAGTTCTATATATTTTCACATTTTTATTTATTTATTTTAGGATTCACACAATACATGTAAACTAACAATTCTTAAAGGAGCAAATGGTGGATACATGCTTCGTGATATATCAAAGTCTTACTGTTCATGTTGAATAAAGTTGGTCGCTGAATAAAATCCAAAATATTTCGAATTTTAGAATAGAAATCCGAATGTTTGCCGAAATTCGGAACGTTTGTTGAGGTCCTAATACTAATACTAAATGTTTGCCGAAATCCTAAATTTCTGTAGGAATATATAAATTTGCTAAATTTGATAGATAAATTTGATAAATCCAGAAAAATATTTAATCAGACATAATTATATTCAAATAAAAAGTAAATTTGGGCCGAAATAAAAATAAAAGCTTATTTATTATTCACAAACATTTGCTAAATGTGATTGTAGACTATGGACATAAATAAATACGTTTCCATTTTTGTTCGCAGAATTTTCATTCGCCAGAAAATGACCAGCAAAGGTAATCGAATAAAATAATCCAAACATTATTTAATTTATAACCAGGCTTTTTTGTAGTTGTAGTATTATTTCATGCAACGAACGAATACAAATTTTCAATTAATAATGTGTTAAATTTTTGATTAGCTGATTTAATATCATACAAAAATACAAATTTTGATTGGCCAATTTAATTTCGGATTTGCCGCCAACTTTAATTGGTTCCCTTACTTCCTGAACATTGTATAATTGGAAAGTGTGGTGGTTTGTGTATTTATCTAGAAATTCAAAGTAATAATGATGAATACCTTACATATCATTGGAAATATCAAGTTGACACAATCAGGTTATGATTACAACTGATGCCTTTGGTATGGGAAAAAAATTCGCCTAGCAATACAATATACATTTCTATTGAGTATAGATAGATAAAGAAACTATTGTTTTAAAAATCAAACAGAATGATACAGTATAACTTACCTTTTTGTGATAGGCAATCTTGCGCAAAAAAATAGGAATCCTGCAAAATCTGTCATATTTTATCTTGCCATAATATTGGCACTAATTATAGCACAAGGAAGAATATTTTGATAAAATTAAAGCTAATAATAATACAATCCATTTTTGTATAGTAACTGAGAAAATGAGCGGAACAAGCCTATCTGGTTAAAAAATATTTAAAGTTGTTCATTTTTGTGAGCAGCAATATATTTGTAAGGAACATATGCTGGTGAAATATTTCTTGCATGGAATGATGATAATCCAATTCCTCTCTGTGTGGAAATTGTGGAAATTGTTTATGAGCACAGTTTAATTTGATGTCAGATGTGCTCAAAATGGTAGAGGTAATTGAGGGAGTGGTAAGTTTAATGAAAATGCTAAAATAACTTCGCCAAAGAACATTATACAGGTTTATTGTCAATTGAAATGTGACCATGAAGAACTCACCTTGTTGAGTATTTATGTGATAAAAATTTAAACAAGAGAGATGATTAAAACTGAAGCATTACATTTGCTTGATTGACTTATAATATGTAAAATAGTACATGATAAACCTTCATATACTTGGTGTCATCGAAAGTGCTATTGCAATTATAATACAAGAAAATTGGAAAACATCATTTTGTTCTCAACAAAATAAATCTTTTTTATGTCATTGGTATCTCTACAAATTATACGAATATAAAAATGAGAAAATTAGAGCAGTAACTAATGAATTCAATTGGTCAGTTATTTATTTACAGTGAAATTATGTGTAAAAATAAAATTTGCAATTATTTGTAGCAGTCATAATAATAACTATTTGTGACAGCAACAGCCCACATGATTTGTATATCAACATCTATCTCAGACCAAGACCAAGAAGATACCCCATTGATGATTAGCTTGTGCTTGCAGGCTCTAGATATCTACTCAATCCCAGTAGTTATCAAGACAGAATTCTGTGCTAATCATCACATGACGCCAACAAATAATTTCAAAGAATACAAAACTAACTTTAAAAGGTATCCCAAAAAGTTTTTATGCTTTTCTGAATTCTCTTCATATAAATTTTTTACAGCCGAGATTGCATTAAAAATTAATCGTCTCAAGTCTTCCTTGATGAATAATGGGTTCTTCTCTATTACTTTATAAACAATAGATACTGCAGCGATATGTTCTAAAGGTGAATTACAAAGAAATCAAAAACCTTTTCAAATAATGGTATCAATAGTCATTTTTATGAAAACTGATCTCATACATATACCCAGTAATTAAGCATTTTAGCCAAAATTGTCTTTCTTAATTATACATGGGATGGTAATTACCTAATTACCGTAAATACGTAATTACCTAATTACCGTAGATACGTAATTCGTAATTAACGTAATTAATTACCACTTTCACTCTTTAAAACGTAATTATGTAATTAATTACGGGCGACGAATTAATTACTATTGTGAAAATTTTCTATGCAAACCGTTGTTAACAATACACTGGTTAACCATGTCAAAACTTTTGCTTTATACCAAAGCAATAAACAAAACCTCAGTTCTATCCAACAACCAAATGGAAAATTAAACAACTGTTTAATTTCTGACTACATGGGATGGTAATTGCCTAATCACCGTAAGTACGCAATACGTAATTATCGTAATCAATTACCATTTTCCTCTTTAAAAAAGTAATTACGAAATTAATTACCGTATTACGGGCAACGAAATTAATTACGAATAACAACGAATTAACTATTGGAAATATCATAATACAAGCCACTCCCGTTATAACAACGCTCTCCGTACAAGCAAAAAATGTCAGTATGACGAGAATGTCATTATAACGAGAGTTCATATAGAAGTCACATGAGAATCGTTATCATGTGATTTTGTAATTTTATTTTTATTATATATCATTTTTATTTCATTCATTATTCTATCAGGAAATTCAAAACTTACGCTGGGTCAAAATTGACCAGCATTATATGGAAGTGTTACCAGAATTTTCCATGATGCTGGTCAATTTTGATCCTGGTGTAAGTTTTAATTTCCTTATGTTTTTTAGAAATGATCAGAATGATTTTGATTGGTCTCCCACATGTCGTTATAACAGAATAAATTCTATAATTCTAAAAAAAAAGTTGACAAATTATGTCATTATACTAGTATAACGGGATAAATAATAGGTGTCATTTAATTTCGTCACGCGTAATTGATTTTCGTCACGCGTAATTAATTTCGTAATTACGTATTACGTTTTTGGCAAATCCATGTATATTTGAAATGCCGAAATAGTTTTCATAGTTGCCCAAAGTTAGCTTTATTAGTTCCAAATTATATCTGAAATTATTTAACACACTTTAACTCAATAGCCAAAATTCTGGGTAGTTTTTTTATGTCTATTGATATAAAAAATATTGTAAATCTGAAATTGCTTGCTGAAATTGCTGTTTTCAAAAACCATTTCGGCTAACATCCTTGGTATTATTATTACTTGAACAATACACTTATACAATTGGCTTAGGCTATTATAAAGAGAATCTGCTATAGATTGTAATAATTTATATATGGAAAATTTTCAATTTGAATTTTAAAGTGATTTGATTCAATACAATATTTTACAGCTAGAATTTCATTAATATCTGCAACAGTATCACACATATCTGATCCCAAAGCAATATAAGCAAAGTGCAATATATTTGTATCGTGTTTTCTAATACATTTATTTTTTCTAATTTCAACAGTGTGCTCAATTTCTGAAATATCTACTGCAATATAAAACCAAAGCTTTCTGAACAAGCTGAGCAGAATTTATATTTAGCTCGAGATTTGCTCAAATGAATCTATTACATCAAATTACTAATCACGTTTCAATGAATTTTATATAAAATTCGTAGCAACACAAATTTTATAATTTATTGAAACAAGATTTGTTGGAGTGAAAGGTTTGACTGTAAAAAATGATTGAGCTAAAGTTCCTATTTGTAATAGTAATAGTACTGTAACTCAATTGATCGCTTTATTTGTTTTATTCATTAAAATTATTATTATTCATCTTATTCATTTTATTTGAATAGAAACTCTAAGTTGAGCAGACTTGAGTTAATACTTGAAATTTCAAGTTCGAGCCGAATTCAAGAAAACAGGCTCTTAAAATTGTTTGCAATAATGATGAAATTCCAGCTAAAGTAACAAAGCATTAAGTTAACATTGAAAGCTTTCCTTTATCACAATTATTATTCTGGTTTTAATTTCTGTTTTAAGTATATACTACTGCTTTGATAGTGAAATCTAGAATAAAAGAATTGATAATTTTAATAATAGTCACAGATTATTATTCTCAAATATTACTAAATAATTAATTAATACAAATATTGATTACAATGAGAATTGATATAAACGTGGACAATTAATTGTAGAATGAATATAGGCTTCAAAAATAATGTAGCTCAAGCAGGTCAATTTATTTTAATATCAACATAATCTATTGAACATTTTATAGGACCTGGAAAGCTTCCAATAAAGGCCATCTTTTTTTGGTTCAAGGTCATAGTAAATTTTCAAAAAAATAATATATAATGAATCTGTTGTATTGTTTACCCAGGGTCTCATAGTTTTATGGCATTTTATTCTTTTAGCTTTCTGTACCTTCTAGGTCCTTGATCAGATTTTTTTTTGAAAACTTTTTCTTGGTAAATTTCATAGGCAATTATTTCTGTATCTAATATCCTTGAATAGTTTGGTATCATTTATCTTGAAAATAATAAGGAGCAATCTTTTCCTTTTTCAAAATGCTTCTGATAGTGCTATAATTTTTGTATTCTGTGATGGATCTGATGTAAATTAGTTTCGTATTAATTATTTTTATATATAGGAGTAGTTCTATGTGATAGTTGTTTGCCATAGTTGTTTTTGAGGAAAAGCGATTATAGCAATAATTACAGATTCTCAAGATGAATGAACATAAAATAACTATAAAGAGTTCAAATAATTATGGAAATGATTTTGGAACTATTAAAGTTAATATGGCATTACAGATATAGCAATGACCATACTACAATTTTATATAAAACTAATGAATGTATCATATTAGTACAGACATCAATTGACACAAGGGAGGTGGCAAATTTTGAGTATATTAATATTAATGTACAGTCAAGCCCTTGTTTCAACGAATTATAATTAAATATGTATTTCAACAAATTTGAAATGAAATTTTCTTATATGTCCAGCCACTTTGTTGAAATGAGTTTTGACTGTATATGGAGAGATAGTCAATTAATTAACAATCGGTTAGCTTCAAAATACTAAAACAAAAAAAATTTATATCATTTTAAAAAAGTTAACCGATAGGTTTTATTATTCATGACTCAAGCTTCAAAACTTGTCTGCTAGTTTTTTCTTAAATTAAAAATTTGCTGGGCCTTAGCTATATTGATTTTATTTGCATTACAATTAAAAAGTTTAACGAACATATGGGGCATGGACAATAGAAAGGAGTTAACATCAAAATCATGATCTGCATTTTTATACCTTTTACGAAATTTTATTAAGCGGATATGGTTACTAAACTAAAATCCATTGTTAATTGTTACGATGAATTGCATATAGAAATATTGTTAATTCAAAATAATGATCTTTGTAATTATCATTGTTTCTGTTGCCGATGTCTTGTTTTGCTATTTTTTAAAAAAACTTTAATAGAAGACTTTATCAAGTAAAACGAGCATAGTTTCTATGCTAAAATTGTTCCTTGTGATAAGTTACGTAAATATATCTCTGGTGTCAATTCAAAATCATGATTTTTGACGTTAACCCCCTTCTATTGTCTATGCTCCATATTAGGACCGGAAAATTCTATTGTATGTGACCATCAAATTAAATGAAAAACTGTATTAATGCGAATCTTAGTTTTTTATTAATTATGTGAATCGGATTTTCCGAACACATTTTAATTTAAAAAATTAATAATGCGAACCAAGCAATAGCCAAGGACATATATAATTTATCTTTATCAATTAAAAAATTTAAAATCGACATACTAAAATAAATTAAATGTTTCATCACCTACTGCGATTACTATTAGAGTAAAATGTATCCCCGAAAAATAAACTACTTCCCGTGGTTTAATATGAATTGTAATGCCACTTTCTACCAAGTTTTGCATGAAAAATACCATTGTGATAGTGGAAGACAAACCTTAATAGAAATGTATGGTAAATGATCTAATGATACCTGACGAAATGTTTTTGTTGGCGGGAAATTATTTCGTCACATTTGGCGAGATGGTAAAATGTGGCAATTGACGAAATGTGACGAAAAGAGGAAAATGTGACGAAAAGTAGGAAAAGGAGATATTATAAAAAAAATTTTTTTAACAAAATTTTTCTTTTAAATTTAAAATTTATTAATAGTCAAAACTAATCAATTTACGAATTTTCTGATAATAATTATGATCCAAGAGATTTATTAAAAGATATCTTTGTTGAAGATGAATTTGAAAGTAAACATAATTCAGAAAATAGTTATTTTCATGATTATTGTGAAGTTATAGAAATAATTATTTAGAACAAGAATGTTATGATATTGACATTAATAACAGTCTTACAAGTAACGAAATGGAAATAATACAAATGAATAAGAAGATGATAATTCTCAAAAATTAGAAAAAAATGCAAACGTAATTTACGTAGCTCATCCAAATTTGACTAGACAAAGGAGTAATTAATTGACGATCCGTCTATGAATCCTCAGATAAATAATTTTTGTAAATTGAATGCAAAAATCATATCATTTAATAAAGATTGCTTTTTCAAGATTAATTTTTTATCGATCATTTAATATGAAATTTCCCCCGTATTTATCTCTTAAACGGTCAAAGTATTCTTTAATGGTAACACGAAATAAATTTTTGATCACGATCTTGCATTCTTATTGGCCAATTTAACGATCTGCAAAGTAATCGACCAACTTTTAAGGAAGATTTTACGAGAACCAAAAGGACAACAACCGAATTTTATTCGCAGATCAATCAGCTGAATTTCAAAGATCATTCTCGTATTAGGAAGTAATCCCTTCAGAAAAGTTTTTAGTAATAGTAATAGCCGGAAAACCGTTTAAGGGATAATAAAAAGATCGACATCACTCTGATTCATAGACGGATCATCAATTAATTTTCTCTTAAAATGTAAAATATTAAAAATTTAATGCAGATTATTACTTGTGAAAATGGTTATCTTTTTTTCGTCGACTTTTCCTTTCCGTCAATATGTTCTTTGCGATAAATTACATTTCATCAGTTGACTAAATGTCGATCCTTTCGTTAAAATGTTCTAAAAATAATTTATTAATTGAAATATTATGTGATCCATATGTTGGATTTTGTCTCGAATTTCTTTTCATAGATTTTTTTTAGAGTTATGATTAATAATTTTCGTGTTACAACATTTTGAATTACATAACAATGATTTTCTTTAGATGTAATATGAGAGGAGGACCGTGAAAACTCTATTGAATGTGACCGCCAACACTATGATTCGAAAATGCTTTTTTTTTAAAAAAAAGTGATCGCCTTGCCATAAATTCTCATTAATGGAAAATGGAAAAGGTCGCACCGCGCCTTTATTATTACATAATTCGAAGAAAAATGTCTAATTCCCGAATATAATGGTAGAGGAATGAAAAACGTCACCGGTTACACTATAATTCGCATGTAAAAAATTTCACGCCAACTACATGACTTTCGATATTTCTGATATTCACCCACTTTGCAAGAATGGATTTTTATTTGTGTATTCTAATAAAATATTGTGTTTGGGTAATCGCACTTTATGCGAAATGTGGGGAACGACATGCATGGGTAGAAAAGCCAGCGTGGATCCGCATTGTATAATCGGTCTTTTCTACTTATCGTGTTTGGGTATTCCAAAGTTTCCATCTGGAATTTGAAATTTTCATAGTCAGACACACAATAAACCAGTTATTGAATGCAGGGACTAAAAATCGACAACCATTCTGATTTTCCCACTATCACATGTAAAGTCAACCCCTATAAGTGCACCCCCTTGGGAATGGAATGAGTGATAACGTGCACTTATAGGGGGTGTGCACTTAGAGAAACAAACCATTTCATTGGTTGCACGTGACTCCAATAAAGAATAAAGATTTATTAATTATATCACTAAAAAAAATTTTTATATAATTATTGATTAAGATTCTATTGTAGTTTGCCTCATTGTATTTATTGTTTTCAAACTAATATATCTATCAGAGAATTGACCAGTTTTATTGGTTGACTAGAATAAACAAAATTCATATTGTCACCGATTAAATTCGGGAGAGCGTATTTTAATTGGTGATAACAATTATTTTTGTTTTTGCGTGGATCAGAATG
>CAJVPN010002068.1:0-10333 GCA_910592215.1 Entrophospora candida
CAATTTGATTAAATCAGGCAAGTTTGTGTATGAAAGCGTGATTTTTTTCTTCATTTTTTCATATAAAATTCCATGTTAATCAAAAAATTTTTATTAGTGAGTGACACTTGACCCCCTGTAGATCCGCAATGTCCTGCGACTGTTAGAAAATGACTTGTCGATATAATGCCCTGTCGGTATAACGGTTGATCGGGTAAACCCATGTTTTATAATTTCATATTATAAAAATAACTCTTATAAGCTTTTCTGATCAATAAATATTATTGAACCAAATTAAATTATTATTATATATGTTTCCAACACGTGACACATCTAGCTGGCTATAACGAACTCATGACGGGGGTTCGGTATAAACAGAGTCAACTGTATTAAAAACATAAGCGTGGAATAATAATTAATGAACGCGTTTGTCGATCAAATAAATAATTCTTTTTTTTAATTTTTTTTATGTCTACTGATACTAAAACAAAAAGAAAAAGAAGAAAAGAGAATGATCAAGAAAATATCACCAGGTAAGTGTTTATCAAAAGAATGGTGGTGATGATTATCGCCACTCGTCATCACTCTAGTTATTATTATTATATCCATGCTTGGATGATCTGAGTTTCAAAAAAAACCTTTTCTTTAAAAAAAAATGATGTTTAATACTTGTCATCATTACCAACATTTAATAGTGATAATAAGCATCCTGACTGAGGAGATTCACCCAAATTTAAAAATGGTTTAAAGGTAAGTATGAAAAAATAAAATTCTTGAAATCTGAAACCTTATCTTTTGAGCAAAGCTTTAACACATTCCATATATATAATTTTTTAGAAACAAAAAACTATTTTACCCTCTATCTCAGGAACAAAATGTGATAAAAACATCGATGAACAATATTTTTTTTGTAATTGTAGCAGTGTAACTAAAACAAACATAACAAGTTGGTTACAATGGAGATTAGATATAAATAGTGAAATAAAAAAGGAATATATATACAGTACTTATTTACTTCAAGCAAATTGTGCTTACATCAAAATTAAAGATTGTGGAAAAACAAACAACAGTTTAGGAATTTCTATAGAAAAGGCGAAAAAGGTTAATAAAATCTAAAATTATTTTTATGCATAATGTTGAATGATAAGGCTGGCTCTATTAAATAATGTTAGATATTCCTTGTGTGTGAGATCACACCTACAAAAAAGTTTCGGAATCAATAACACGATTCAGTCCTACATTAGTTTTTGCATGATAAAAAAATGTAAAATCACCAATTAGTCTTTTAATAAAAAGACAATCATCAGTCTGTTGGTCCTTTAAGGCTTTTAACATTTCTACTCATAAAAACAATCTTTGGCTAAATTGGTAATTGGTTTCTCCAATGTGGAGCCAAAAACTTGTCTCTTGATTGTGTTCATTTCTTCTTCTGGAGCCATCCATCAAGGCTAAGACTTGTGGATTATCCTCCAATATGGGACTAAAAGCCAATGGTCTTTGATTTCTGTTTTGTGGAACAGTCTATCTAGCTTGTGAATAAAATATAATATTCTGATCAAATTGCAATAAATTTATGTAATTTGCATATGACTTGTCATTATTCTAAAATATTTTTTCTTTTCTTTTCTTTTCTTTTTTTTTAGATCAATCAAAACACTATTTTAGCCTTATACAATGTGTTGATAATCATACATCAAGCAAAGGTGGGATGATATCTGTTCTTTGAAACTTTGATTTTTTTACAATATAATCAATTTAATTAACTTAATTACAACCTGTCTCTATAGAATGAAAATGACATCATGGATGTTAATATATGTGAAAATATCAATACACTCAAGAAGAATCTTGTAAGTTGTTGCTAATTACAATGATGGTAGTTTTTAATAATTGAAATATTAACAAATAATATCATTAAAAATGCTACAGGATGAAGAAATAAATAGTGTGTATGGCAGGGTTGGCAAATGTGTGGTCCATTGATGGTCTATTGGTGTCTATTGGGTCCATTAGTGTAATACTTTAACCATATTTAGTATTTTATTAATGGCAATGGACCAGTCCAAAATCCATCTGTTCTCAATGGACCAGTCAATTTTCCAGCCCTGGTGTATGGTAATGAAGCATTATTGATACAAGAGTTGCATAATAATGTTGAAGACATTAATATTAATGAATTAAAATACAACAACCCTTTGGCATCAGGCATAATCACATCCTTTTCTTCTATAATTGGAAAATTACCAATGAATTTATGTGTGCTATTTGAAGTTAAGTATCTTTCCCTTCCAAAACATTGTGACTCTCCATATATACTTCATAGATTATACATGTCATATTTTATAGAAGAAAAACTTTGTGATGAAGTTGTAGACAAGCATCTAATATACCAGAAAGAAAAAAAGTCAACACATTTACTAAAGTTATGACCTTTTGCTGACGGGTGGTCTGAAACCATGAGGAAATCATTACTGGTCATGTCATGTATGTAAAGACATAACAATTAGCACAATATTTTTTTAGTTTTTTTTTTAATTAAATTAATTTGTAGATCATGGGTGTGAAGACAACATAAGTATAAAATGGAAAATGTTAATGGAGATAATGTTAGTGAAAATTCATATGTAGCTGATATAGAGTCACCATTGATTAATGCAACACTTGATGACCTACCAACTTGTTTGCAATATATGATTACAGTGTAATAGTAACATATAATATGTTGTTTGTTTATTGACTAATAAGTTTAAACTAACTTTTAATATATTTTAATTGTAGAGGAGATTCAGAAAGTAAAGTTAGTAAAGAAAGGAAAGGTGATGGAAACATTGGAAGAAAACCAGATATGATGGTCTCTGTGGATGTTTTTGGCAATATAATAGAATTCACTCATCTTGAAACTAGCAGACCAATTTCAACAATAAAAAAGAATTATGATGATAGGAACAAGCTGGCCCATTTGAACAAGGATGGGCTTGATTATTGTGCAAAGAAACACCCATTTGTTTTTAATATGTTCAAGATGTTTAGTATTCAAATATCAGGTATATAATATATATTTTACATAATAATTTGTTGCATGTGATATTAATATTGGTAATTCTACTTTATAAGGACGAAATTTAAGAATATTTGAAGCAAAAAGAACACATTCTTATTACAAATTTGTAGCAGAAATACCATTATGTGTAGATATGGAAAACCATACAAGTACCAGAAAAATTTTGCATAGGCTTTTGGATGTACTTCTGAAGTTGAGGGTAATTACTTCCCTTTTGAATACTGATATAATATGCATACTGATAGCAATATGAAATCCTTTGACTTATTTAACCCAGGAACAAATCATACAGCTATTAAATGGGCTACCAGTTTATGAACACCAAGGCCAGCCAGTTCAATCATATCCATTATGTTTTAAAACAATATCTACTTCATAAAATCATCTAAATCATTTACAGTAAAAAAAATGATGTAATATTTAATTTCAGCAGTATATTCAGTATAATAGTTATTCTCCATTGACACAATAAATATGAATTAATAATAATAGTGCCTGATGCCTAACAATAACATGGTCATGGTCTGTCAAGTAAAAATTTCAATAATTATTGATTATAAGAATTAATAATTAAATTTGTTACAATTGCATTACTATGGTGTGCAAAGCCTATAACCACCATTTTTGCACGTGCTTTTTGGAAGAATAGAAGTCCATTTCTGTTGATCCTTTTTAAAAAATAACTCTGTTATTGCATAGATTGAGACTCAAACTTTATCATGACAGAGAGATTTTTTCAAAATATTGATTGGTTATTGTGTTCTATTCCTTTTTAGGGGAGGCATTCATTTTACTGACAATCATTTACCAACAGTTCATTTTACTGACAACACGCAGTGTGCCATTTAACCTCCACATGATCAAACAACAAATAAAATGCTAAAATGGCACGCTGTGTGTTGTCAGTAAAATGAACTGTCAGTAAAATGATTGTCAGTAAAGTAATACATACCCCTTTTTAGTACATGTATTTTACTATGTTCAAGATGATTCAGTGATGACAAATGACTAAATGACCTCAAATGACTCAAATGACAAATGACAAGTCATTTGGGTCATTTGAAAATCAATTTTAAATGACATGGTCATTTGCCGAACCAATCATATTGTTTAATTTTAAATTCAAAAATTTTATTAATTTTATTAATTTTATTACATTTAATCATATGAATTTATAAAATCAGGTGATTCTAAATTATCATTAAAAATACTATGCAGACTCCATTTGGCAATTGGGTCATCAGCAGGATGTATACTACGATCTACAGCTATAAATTCTAAAGGATCAGAAATATCTTCATTATCATCAATCATATTCATCCAATTTTGAATCAATTCCACCCAATGCTCAGTTCTGTTGATAGAATCATCAGTTTCTTCTTCAAATGCATCTTCCTCCTCCTCTCTTTCTTCAAAACATTCTAATGTTTCACAGTCATTATTTTCAATATTATCATCACTGAGTGTCATATCATTAGTTACTTCATTTGCATCAAGTGGTTCATCCTCATTATCATTGTCAACAGATTCTTGATTATATGGTTGAATAGGAATTGCAATGTGATTTCTTTTATAAAGGTTTTCATATTTTTTAATCTCCAACTGTTTTTTCTTTCGAAATATTTCACTCCTTAATTGACACATTCCAAGAACTTTTTCATGCTTTTAATAAATAGATTTTTATTTTTTATTAATCATTTTATAATAAAACTTAAAATTGAAAACCAAGTTTTAATATTTTTTTTACATACATAAAGACGATTCCTTTTTTTTGAATGTATAAAACCCATATTGGACCAAAGTCTTTCAACAGAGGCAGAATTTATACAAATTCCATGCAAGTGAAGAGCCAATTTTGACAATTCAGGTGCCTCGCCTTTTGCTAAATCCCAAAAATCAACTACTTCACAATCAAGCTGACTAAATGTTTTCATATCAAAAGGATAAGCTTTCTTTTGATATAATAAATACTCCCGCAAAATTCTGATTGGTGGTGTACCAAACCAAGCCTGATAATAATAATTAATCCACTGACCAAAATAAGTATATGAAAGATTGTTTGTAGTATTTTTAAAAAGTGAAGTTCTATATTGTGGGTGAAGGACCAATGATAAAAGTAAAAGTGGTTGTTCAAATTTATTCCATCTTTTTTCAAGTCGGTTGATCATTTTATTAGAAAAGTTTTCATTTTCATGATTAGAAAATACTTTGAAAATCCACCCAAAAGCAAGAACTACTTCATAAAGCCGTGCCATATCTTTTTGAAGTTTATTTAAAGCAGCACATAGAGGAAGGATAATATCTTGAAGTTCAAATAGATGATTCCAAAAGGTTTGTTCATTGATGATAGTGATTATATCTGAAGGAAGATGTCGTTCTTGGTCTACAGAAGTTGGTAAAAGTCTTTGTCTACTATGGCCACTTCGAGATATAGAAGGGGTTCCAATACGTCTAGGAGCAAATTTTGTAGATAATGTCTAAATTTTTGAAAAAAAAAAGGTAAACCAAAAATTCATATTTCCATTTTAAATAAATTCAAAAATCATACCCTAAGTGCTGCTTCAGTTTTCAAAACACTATGAAAGCAAAAATAATAGCTGTTCCAACGAGTTTCGCTAGGAGTAATTAAAGCAATTGTTTTTCCATAAACTGATATTTGTTCATTTCTTAATAATCCAGTGAAATAAGGTGATGAATGAAAGTAACTGACAATTTTAACAGCTTTCGCTGAAGCCTTCTTATAAATATCCGATTCTTTGAAAATTTCACCAACAATTAAATTAAATTGATGTGCCATGCAAGGCAAAAAAACTATGTCAGGATGTTCTACTCGCATGATTTTTCTAAAAAAAAAAATTAAAAAAAAAAAATTAAATAAATAAAACTATTAAATTAATATTTTTATGTAATTTTTAAATTAATATATAACCTAGCGGCAGCATATTCTCCGGCAGAATCCGAAACAAAACAGTTAATTTTAATTTTATTTTCTTCGGCCTCATACATTATTTCCTTGATATGCCTTACAACATCATCCGTTTTTGACCTTTGGTCGCTGATATCTCTTACTCCCCAAACAAGAGATTCACCAGTTGATGTTATAAAAATGATACCTAATAAGTGTTCTTGTTTTATATTGACCCAACCATCCAGAGCTGCAGTTACTCCAATTTTATCATTACTGGCTAATTGGATGATTGATTCTCTTAACAATTTAGTTGATTGTGGTAAAATCCGATTGCTCATTGCTTGTCGACCAGGTAATTTTATAGCTGGCGAAATAAAATTAAATACATCTTTTGTTTCTTGGTTTTCTAAAAATGTGAATGACAACCCATTTGAAACTAACATTCTTAATAATAAAATTTCAAAGTATGAATTATTTTTTTTTGATAAAGGTTTTGAAAAATAATTCTCAATTAAAGGCTGTTTGTTAGAAGTGGCTGTTGATGATTTGTTGAAAGGTAACTCTTCAGTTCCTGATGATTCGGTTTCTAAATATTATAATGTAAAAATATATACATATATATATTATATATACAGTATTATTAAATTATTTTTACTATATTTATTATTATTATTTTTACCTGAAATTTCTTCATCTTCCCTATTCTTTTTTCGTTTTTTTTTTTTTTTTTTGATGTCTTCAGGAACTGTTCTTGATATAATGCTTTCCCTTTCATTCTTTTCAACTTGTTGCATAAAATTTACACATTTTATAAGATGCCCACGACAAAGTTTTGCTTTGTTTGAAACAAAACAATCTGGTTTTACAGATGCAACAGGTAATGTATACTCTTTAATACAAAAATTACAAACAGCCTTTTTATTTGAAGTTTTTTTTTCTGTATCCAACAAAGTAAAGAATTCTCGGAAATTGTGAGGAACTTTACCCATATCTTCTATACATATATATTTTTTTTAAAAAACGAATTGATCTACCTCTTTGTCATACAATAAATTGGTAAAATTTCTATTGGTTTATTTAAATGACCAACCAAATGACCTTAATGACCATCAAATGACATTAAATGACCTAGTCATTTGATGTCATTTGGGTTGGTCATTTCGCAAATGACAAATGACATCAAATGACTAGGTCATTTGGTGGTCATTTGATGGTCATTTCAAATCGGGCAAATGACCTGGTCATTTGTCAACACTGAGTTCATCCCATAGATGTTCAATGGGATTAAGATCTGGAGATTGAGAAGGCCAATCTTTAACTTTTTCTCAGATATCCATTTTAACCGTGTGGACAGACGCGTTATCATCCTGAAATTTGTAACTTTTTCTAGAAAATTTTTCTTGAATGAATGGAAGCAATTGATTTTCTAAAATATTTATATAATCCCTATGGTTCATTTTTCCTTCTATTCTCACTAATGGTCTCGATCCTTTAGCTGTGAAGCGACCCAAACCACAATCCCACCTCCACCATGTTTTACAGAAGGAGCCAAATTTTCAATATTGTAACGAGTTCCCTTCTCACGCCATACTTTTTGTTGGTCAATCATTGCCAAAAAGAGTTAATCGACTTTCATCACTCCATATGACAGTCCTCCATTGTCTTATTGTCCAATCTCGCCGATTCATACACCACTCAAGTCGATTTTGACGTTGCTTTTCATCAAGAAGTGGTTTTAACGCCACATTATGAGAATGAATACCAGTTTGATTCAAATTTCTATAAATCGTTTTAACAGAAACATTTATATCAATGGCTTCATTAAAAGAATTTCGTATACCACTAGCTGCAGCTCTATTATTAGTTTTAACAATTTCCTTCAAAACACTGTGTTCATTACCACCAAGCAATTTGGGTTGGCCACTTCTTTTTTTGCTTAATGGTGTTTTGGAACTTCCATAACGCTGAATTATACTTTTAAGAAAACCAAGAATGTCACTAATTTCTTTTCTCGTATGACCACCTTTTAAAAGGCCAATAATTTGTGATCTTTCAGAAACAGTTAATCCGCATTTTTTCAAAATTGTTTTAAAAACAAAAAATGATTATTTTCATGACAAAACTTCAAAATTTAATATCACGAATATATTCTTAAGAACGAGAGCTTTCGAATGATGTAAAGACTACAATATTTTAATTGGTATAGTTTTGAAATAAATTCAAAAGAAATTTTGGACGCAAACTTTTGTCCAAGTGTATTTATTTCAATATTTCCATTCCTTCCGTATTTGCCGTGCTTTATAAGAATTTTTGAAAGAAAACAATTGTCGGACTTGTAATTATCGGCATGAACTTACACGCACATGATAGTAAAACTGACTTGATAGCTCAAAAAGGTAGAGAAATATTGAATAATTGAATCGAAAATTAATAATTAAACATTTTTTGCCTCATAAATTAGATTTAAAAATTGTGAAATAAAGAATCAAGTGTACACATTTTTTATGTTTGTGTACTATGACATCATCTATTATCAAATATTCTGGACTGCACAAGATATTTTCATTAGAATAACTGCAAAAAAAAAAAATTGTTAAAAAATGCATCAGAATTACTAATGCTTTGTTATTACATTTTCCATTTAAAATAATATACTCGCTGGTATAGACGTGAATGTTTTGATACATTTATCTAAACTTCCAACTTCTGTATCGCTTTTTCAATAGTGGATATTTTGTGATGTTTATTTTAATATGTTTTGTTAGTAAATTACCATTATCACACGATCCTTCATTGTATATATATATCCCTCTTGAAAAATAGAAGAATTTGTGTTACTATTTGTAAAAATAAATTTTTACGTTTGTTCAAGGATCTTTCGATTATCGTAACATCATTAATGGCACCCTAAATTTGTATCACTATAATAATAATAATAATAAATTGTTAAGCCAAAATATCTCTACACGCTTGTTGGTTGATGATGTTGTGAAAAAAATGTGGGAGACGATAGTCCCTACTTAAATTTTTCAAATTAATAAAATAGACTATTGCCTTGGTCCACCAAGTGATGTGTCTTTTTGCACAAAGACGCAATCCAAACTCAAGGTAATTTTAATGATGTTAAAAATAAAATATTGATCTCGCAGAGCATGAATAATATCTAAAAAACGAAAGCTCACTTTGCATTTTCATTGGTAGACTTGTTTATGCTAAAACAAGTAACAAATAAACAAATTATTGTTAAAATACTTCAACCATACTTACATATCAGGGTTGGCAAATGTATGATCCATTGGTGGTCTATTGGTGATCCATTGGTTCCATTAATGTAACATTTTTGTCATATTTAGTAATTTATTAATGGCAATGGACCAGTCCAAAGTCCATCAGCTCTCAATGGATCAGTCAATTTGCCAACACTGTTACATATATATCAAATTTAGGAAAAAATATGGGATGATAAACCTGATTTGCGTCAAACAAAATCCGAAAAACATTTTTCAATTGTTACACCAAAATTATTGTAATTGTAATTGGGCAAAATAAAAAAATTACGTCAAAATCTGAAAAACGTTTTTTCAATTGTTTACATAGCTGCGCAACCAAAATTATTACTTATTATTATTATTGGGTAAAATAAAAAGAAATGTCAAAATCCAAAAAAAGGTTTTTAAATTGTTATGTAATGTCCTGCAGCTGCACAACTAAAGTTATTTGAATATTATTATTATTTTATTTATAATTATCAAACAGAATCTATTTTTCTAAACAATAAACAATATCTCTTAAATTATTGCTAAAATTTACAATTAATAATTTTTTTTTGATACAGATAATGTTATATGACAACAAGAAGTTACTATTAAAGTATTAAAGCATGAGTTCATTGGTAAGCTGTTTGAACATGGCATCTGAAATGGAACAATATGTGTGATCACCAAAGTTATAGATGATGATAATGTAGAAATTACTTTTCCAACTAATGGTAACATTATTAAAATGAATGTCCAAAAAATCATGATAAATTTTGAAATAAACAATACACATGCCTCAAAGTGCCAATTCCCATTGCAGAATGCATTTGCCAAGACCCAAGGCATGACATTGCCACATGTGACTCTAACAATTGATGAAAATTTGTGGTGATGAGCAGGGCTTCTTCTTGGGGCCAGTTGGATATCCTTTTGTTTGATTTTGATTGCCTGAAGGTGAATAAAGATGTTGTGACTGAATACAGAAAATATTATTAATATTAACAAATGAATTAATTTATTAAAAAAAAATTTTTTTTGATGTAACATGTGCCACTTTGCATCTGAAATTTTAATCTTGTTAATTATGACAAAAACATTTCATCAGGTATCATTTAATCATGACATCAC
>CAJVPN010002069.1:0-10323 GCA_910592215.1 Entrophospora candida
AAATTGCTATGATTGAGAATCATATACCCGACTTACCCGATTCTAGACATGAAGTATAATCATGTGCTTGGCATATATTAATTATTTTTTCCAGGACTTTTGATTGATCTCGTATCTTACCCGTATCCATTTTCCGATAGAATTACAATAACCGCAACCTATTCAATTTTGGATATACTGCTCGAGATAATTAATTTCGATTTGAAAAAATATTTTCTATAGTTATAATCCACACAACTATCCCATAAACACCATGTCAAGAATTGCAACAAGATATATAGATTATCATAATCTAACCCCCAAAATGAGCATAGCCGAACTTAGCAATTATTCTGAAGGATTGGTTAAAATTTTAAAAGATGTGAAGGCCCGTGATCATGCAAGAAATCGGATCCAGAAATTGGGATTTAGTAAAGATCAAACATATGCTTTAATTCCTATTCAAACATCTGGAAGACGCGTTACAGGTAGGGATCCAGTTAAGAAACTTGCTTTGTATATTAAGGAGAATGAAGATAATCTTGAAGCCAAAGAAATAAATGAATTGGCTCGTAATTTAGCAGAAACAGGCCCTACTGATATAGCCAAATCTTCTCTCCTTAAATTGCTCCGAAAAGAATTACGCCAACTCAATGCCAATTCTATTACATTAGAAGCTATATATGCCCCAGACATTACTATTGCATCAAATAAAGAACAAAGGGGGAGGCAAGAGCGTCGTGAAGATGAAGGATACGATTGTCCCGAATTCTTTACTCTAGAAAAAGTACAGGGACGACTTCAAAAATGTGACACAGCTAATCCTCCTACAATACAAAATTTAATCGATATAATGGTAATGCTATGTATGAGGCCAGCAGACGTGAGAAATCTTCATATAGACCAGTATAATTCAAATAATGCGGAATGGTACGATCCTAAATATTCTTGGTACTGCACTGGCTATGCTAAAAATAAAAATGACGAGCCTAGGCCATTCGTATCAATGGAAAAAGACCCACTACGAGCTATTGAGTTACTTACTTGGATTCAAAAGTCAATTCCGGAGAGATTTCCATTTCTAGTAAAGGATGAAGATGGTGATGTGAACGTCCATCCGATTAATAACTTTTTAATTCCCTATGGCATTAGTTCATCATATTTAAGAAAAATAGGTTCCGAACATGCTATTATAATCCATGAAGGTAAGACTCGCTCTAAATGTAACCATCTTTGTAAATTAGCATTAAGACACAAAATAAATCGAGAAGCATCAGATCATTACGGTATAATGAATAGCAGACCGAATATTCCAGCACCTAAACAAGAAAATAGTGAAGTCGAGGATATCATCGATTTGTATGGAGAAATTTCTGATGATGATAACTAATTACGCTTCTTTGCTTCGAGAACTTGCATACGTATTTCATTCTCATCGATGTTAGAATATTCAGAGCCCGATTTAGTTGAGGATGAAGACGAAGAATCACTAAGAATGATCTTTTTTTTGGCTATCTTGCATCGTTGTTTAGCAGTACTTGGGTTTGCTATCACGTTTATAATATCTTGCTGAATCTCGGATTTAATTATTTATCGCGATAGCAAATTCCCATATTTCACGAATTCGTGTATATGATACATTATATTTTTTAGCTAGATTCGGTAATGCATTTGCTGAACCCTTAGCAGTAATTATATCACTAATTGCTTCTGGTGATAAGTGTGTAGCACCTGATCTTAATCTTTTAATCATTTATATACGCATAAAAAAAAATATTGGTTATTTTTCCGATTAAAGATATATGTGCTTTAGCACTAACTACGTTATAATATACAATTTGAGAATGACGCAACTATTGCGGAGCAATGACCCAAAGGGTCTAAATATTTTTGATTTACCCGAATTACTTGAAATTATTTTCTCATATCTAGCAAAAGATAAATCGCTTTACCCAACTCTCTTAGTTAATAGGCTTTGGTACCACTGTTCCGCTCCTATTCTATGGCAACGCATTGAGTTTTTTACAGAAAAAGATTATCAGAGAGGTCGGCGTGGTCGTAAGATGCCTCGAGTTCTTACTCGGCAATTGATAAACTTTGAAAGAATTATGTGTGGGAAAATAAAGCCTCACTATTGTTCAAAGATGGTATATCTCAGAATAGAAGGTTTAAAAATCAACGCATCTTTGATTAGTGCGATTCTTCGCTCATGTCCAGATATACACACTCTTATTCTTGACCGAAGTGTTGGTTTATCTAACAAACCAATTATAGAAATTGCGAGATATTGTCCAAAGCTATTACATCTGAGTCTTAATTCATGCATGTGTCTCACTAATCGATGTATCACTGAAATTGCTCGCTCATGCCCAAAACTTAGACATCTTGAGCTTGGTAATTGTTCGATTGGTAATAAAGCTGTCGAGGAAATAGCCCGAAACTGTAATAATTTGAAATATCTCGGTTTGAAAGGATGTAATGGGATTAGCGAAGAAGTGATGAAAAAGCTTAATTCTAAAATTAAAATCGAACATCCAGATTATTCCAATGATGAATTTTCAGATTCAGATCTACCTCCACTTGTTCCAGATCCATTAAGGGTATCTCGAACTGTTATCTTTACCGGTGGACCTAATAGAATGGTTTTAACCAATACATTAACTGTAACAGATCTTATTTCTGCAATTAGAGTATCAACAGAATTGACTGATTCAGAACGAATTAATTTATTAAATAGTCTTGCTCGAGCCATTAATCAATGATTATATCAGAGATACGGGCACTGATAATACCGAGTTTTTTCTGAATAGCTGTTATATCCTTTTTCTTATATAAAAACACCTCGTATAATATTTCACTTGGCTCAGTTTTATTATTAGTATTACTCGTCATGATTGTTATAATAAAATAATATATTAATTACAGAAAAGTTAAATTACAATTAAATTAAAATCACGTATGCCGATCACTTTTCTAGAAAAAAAAAATGAATGTATCTAGTACTTTAATATAATACGTCATTATACATAGGATATTAATATGTCCCACAAATCTAGAAATAATAGACGTAAAACTCAAGGTAAATTTACCACGAATCCTACACAGTATATACAATCTTAAAACCGGAATAAATATATGCACGTTACGGAAGGAGAACATATAATTATCATAAATAGAAATACTCAAGATACGAAAGCGGTATTTGACTATGAAGAGGTATCTAGAGATAAATAATCTCGATTTGGGTATTCTTAGTGTGCACAGCAATTAATTGGCTTATTTTTTGATATTTATATGGATAGCTTTATTTAATGAAAAAAAAAACAAAGAAATATTAAGAAATAGATATAAAACCAAACCTATGAGTGGATACCGTAGAACTATCTTCCATTTGTCTTTTAGATATTGATTTATTTATTCTTCTTGCTTCTCGTCTGAAAACTATTAACAAGACATTGCAAATTCACAATAATTCCATTCTAAAAATAATAATAAAAATCAGGTTATTGATTAATTGCGCAATTTCTATGGAAAGGAACACTTACTCGTAATGTTAATAGAGCATGAATAAATTCTTCCACCTCTTCAACCGATTCCATATTGAGTGGTATTTTCACTTTAGATACCGGAAGATAATATTTAACCCCTCCTTCTCGTGCAAGTCCATGGATTACAAGGTATTCACCTGCAACATTAACACCAAAACCCATATAATTTTTGTAGAGAACTTCAGTTATGCACTTTTTTTCGATCTCATCATACCCATCAAGGCAGAATTGAGCTAGTTTATTATGGTCATCAAGTATTTTGTTATCGTTGGATTTCCACTTGCCACTCTCGAAGTACACGATTTCCTCCCATTTTTGCCGATGATATGATCGTATCATGAGATCTGGCTTATCCCCTCTTGATCCTATACTTTGTTTAACCTTGCGGTTTTTGCTGGCTTTACTTTGCCATTCGGCCCTTGTTACATCAATTTCACATTCAACAGGTAGACGATACATAGTAGCATCCATCAGTCGTGCTATGATTTCTACTAGTGAATTTTCAGACCCTCTAGAAATTTTACGAAGTGCATTAAACCTTATCTCCTGTAAAAGAACATCAGTAATAACCCTTGCAATGCGCTCCCTGTCCTGCTCCTGCTCGATCCATCGTGAATGCGTTACTGCTTCCTTTGTTGATAATACAAACTTATATAATCGATGGAGTTCATCTCTTTTTTCCACAAAATCGGCACATATATTCTTTATTAAAGTATTTTTATTCAATGTTCTTATACATGCTTTCTCCTTCTGTAGGTGTACGGTATAAATAGTAATTAATATCACTCATTTTTAACACTCAAAAAGAATATTGTTTAATTATACAACAGATACGCACAATTAGATCATTATATTCACTTTCTGGAATCTGAAATCGATCTGATCCTAGGTCAACTATACCATTACACAATAGATCATCATGTGTTAAATCATCTATATCTATCTCACATAATTTCTTGAAAAGATGGTTGTGGGTCGGTGTATTTTCTTTCTAGTAAATTAGATGTAATATGGGTCAGAGACCCTATGCTTCGCATATTAATAATTGATTTATTTTCATTAATCGTAATGATACGTACTTTTATTGCTTCTCTTAATATGGATATGTTACTAGAAGCTGTATTTTTCCAGTCCACTTGTTCTTTAAATTTCTCCCGTAATAAACCTGCATCTACTAATGACATGAGTTCTTTTCGATTATATCGTATCTACGTAAAATAGAAGTCGGGTTAATAGACGTCCAAAAATCATCATTTATAACTCAGATAAATCCGACTTCTGAATCAGTGTTTGCCGGCTATGGGGTTTGTTTAACCCTTACTGTCCACAATCACCATAAAAAATATAATGAAAAAGATTATCGCTGGCATTACACCGCTTACTCAATCGCATTATATAAATTAATGTCTCGACAGTATATTTTCATCATTTTCATATATACCAAAATAACGGATGTAAGATGCAAGAATATCCGTATGTGTTGTTATGTTATCATCAAGGCAAACTTACCAGTTTATTTTCTCGTAGCGACTTCAGATGTTTTTTACGATCATCAGCAATATCTTCACTTTCAATTTTTATTAATAAACGCTCAAGATATTCACAGTCCGCATCTTCAGTTTGAATTTTGAAAAGACTCCATTGCTGGTAAAAAATCCTAGAGATGGTGATTTGATCTAAAGATTCGTTTCTTAAAAAGTCGAGTAAGGGAGTAAATATTTCACTTGCTAAAATAGTTTCGTAAGATGACATGGTTTATAATTTAGTAGTAGAAAAAATATATAGAATGTTAGTGCTTATAATAATCGAAAAATATTTCGTGAATATCCATAACTTCGATATACTGTCCTTTTAAACGTTTTCGTTCATCTCTTTCTAAATCTTCTTTTGGATCTATAGAATGGGTGGAAGAAAGTAGTATTTACGCCAAAAAATTCCCTTACAAAGAAAATGAATGTACATGAGTTAATTAATCGAATTTGGTTAATCGCACAAATAAACATGCATATTACATTATATATAGTCAGGTAGTACACATCGAAATTCTAAAAATAATTTTCATTACATAGCCATGTACAACATATCGATTATCTGATTGATTATGCAGAGGGATTATCAAGGCACATAAGTGTCATTGCAATAAATTTAATTCCTTCTTTAAATCAATTCACGTTGAAATATATCAGATGGATAACATACTTCTTCGTTTATGGCGATGAAAAGAATACAATTAAAAGGATGGACATATACTAGCAATTACGTTTAATCAAGAAGGAATATAATATTTTTTTTATTACTTTTTCAGATGTATTAACATCCTGCTTCACGGATTCCTCTCTTCATTTATAGATTCCATATAAGAAGGTGGCTGACTGTCTTCAACATCGAACATACTAACATCACTGTCATTTTGTGATGCAGATATATTAATGGATGAGGTAATATTTGCCAACTCAGATGAAGATAAGTATCTAACATTATCTAAATTTTCATCTACATCATTCGCGTTATGACCTGAATTCTCACTCACATCATTAACATTATTTACATTGTTTCCATTATCTTGATTATTACCAGTGGTGACTGTTTCACTGGTATTCTCATTCCTTCTATTATCTTGATTATTATTGGTGGTGGCCGTTTCAGTGGTATTCTCATTCCTTCTATTATCCTGGTTATTATTGGTGGTGGCTGTTTTGCTGTTATTCTCATTCCTTTCACTAGTCGCTCTTTGGGTGGGTGATGTGGATCAATTCCTTTGATTAGTTGTAGATTCACGGCAACTCATACTTAGAATTGTTGACACTTTGTAAGATGGTGGTGGGGTACGGTTATGGCGACGTCTTCTGGTGGATGTATTTGTATTATGCAATACGTCGAATGGGGTTTCTATATTCCATATACAAGGTAAATTTATGAGTTTTCTATATATTTACCACTACAGTGATAGATTGTACCATAGGTGATCTTACCAGGTCTCTCCCAAAAATGAGAATTAAAATCTTCAAAAAATCGTTCACCTGCTCTGCTCCTCTTCCCAGTTTGACTCCCAGCTATGTATTGGCACAACGACTAAAATAAATTCAGCGAAGTAGGCTCAAAGTACATTAGAAATGTCATAGAAAAAATAGTATATAGAATTTAACGCTTACGTTGTAATCTCTAACAAGATTCTGAAATCTATTATTACATTGTTGTCCTGTATAGGTGGTCCCAAATCGTCGGTTGATTGTAATTGCAATACTATTCCAAAAGTCTACCCTGCTACTACCGGGAATATTATAATAATCCTCATTTCGATTTTTTCTTTCATCAATTAGTAAGCACAGTTGATCATCGGTCCACATCACAAAAAAAAATAGACGTTCCTAATTTCAACAGATGTTCAACAGAGATATGATATTTCCATATGTTTTTATAAGAAAAAAAAATCAACGTACCTTCAACATACCTTCATTGTGTCATCATCGTGCCTCCATCATGGATTTGCAGATCTCGGATTTGTCTATCTCGGACCAGATGATCTAAATGGAGAATGTCATACATCCATATAACTAGGAAATTAAATCATATGCTTGTAGAGGTGAAACCCAATTGCTCCGCAATAATACACTCGAAATATACAGCATGAGAAGTTAAGTTATTTGTGTAATTTGCATGCGATATTTATTAACTCGTAATTACAATTTTGAATAATCTGCACTTATATAAAAGTTACTAATAAATATGCTATTCGATATACATCTCTCCCCATTCTAATCATATTCACTGCTCGCAAAATATGACGATTTTAACACTTTCGAAGAGATGGTCCAAGAACCCAATCGCACAAAAAATGAATCATATTATTCTAGAGTATAAAGTTATTAAATCAAATAGGTCTAAATCCTTAAATTCGATATAATCACATAATCTCGAAAAACATTAACAATATCTTAATCATTAAATATGGTCTATACAGATAAATGCCCAGTTTTGAGCAATATTGAATGGAGAGATAATTGTCAATTCCCAGTGATTTGTGATGGAGAAACACCATCTGATTGGAAAAAATGAATTGATGAACTATAGAAACAATAATCATCTGATTGATAGTATGAAACGGTACATTGTTGCTAGAAAGATGGAATATATGGAAGGATTTAGTTATGGCATAGCTATTGAAGTGAATATAGCAATATGTTATAGCTGTGATCAGTTTGTTTATGTCGATAAAAGAGTAGGATATGAATTTTATCACAAATATAAGATGGAGGAGCATTGGCGTACAAATTGCATCTGAAATAAACATTGTGATATAAGTTTCAAAGAGTATATGGAGCTTAAACAGAAACCAGAAGCTGAACGCGATATTTTCACAAGGTTAGCTATTCATCGGTATGAATTACGAATAGAAAATCTTATCAATAAAGTTAAACATATTCGAGAAACAGCAAAAAAGATCCAAGCCGTAAATATCATATCTCAAAAATGGTTGTAATATATGTACAGACCTGATGGTCTCTGTGCTTCACAATTAGCTGAACATTATAAATTATTATGGGCGGTTCGAGAAGAAATGCGACAAGTTAACAATGTATAGACCATGTCTGCAGGCACGAAGTGTCATTTCTCTGAAATAAGCAATACACATATCCATTTATCTGATTAATATATCTATTTATTATATAACTTATCCATATATATATTTAAAATAAAACCACCTAAAGTATTCCTGAGGGCTAGTACTTTAGACTTTATTTTGTTATCTTTCCTAAAGGAAAGCTGGTAACATTTTTTACTTTGGTTTTTTACATATCAACCCATTTTCACCCAACACAAAAATTCCTAGTGTAGATAATAGATCGTGCTTGTTATTTTTTATTGTGAAGCAATGATCAAATAAGATGTATTTGACATTGATGTGACAAAATTATGGCTGAAAAATAATTATCTGATTTATATTCGCTATGAATGCAAAATCTAGTGAGTATCAAAACCTTAACCAAATTGTAAATCCCTTACATATTTTTAACATCATTGGTATAACACCAAATAATTTTTGATGACAACATAATGACATCAACATGCAATGTGCAAGTTAAATGCTGATCTGTTGCACAACCTGTTTTGAATCGTTCATTTATGACACAAACCAAGTTTAGTTTTTATTGTACATTTTCATTTCACTTAACACTTTTACACTTTGTATATTATTATTTGTGTACTATCTCTAAAGTCTTTATTCCTGGTTAAATACTTTACAAGAACAATGGCAGAAAGAACTGATAACCAAGTTTGTGGAACCTTTCAGGTATGTTTATTGTTTATTGTTTATTGTCCAGAAAAATTGGCTTCAATAACCATTTTTTGCGTAGGTCACTGGAAAGAATTGTGATTCCATTCGGACCAGAGGGCAAGATGGTAAGCTCGACTTATTTTCGACAAATACTAATAATAACAGTATGGGATGCAATATGCCTTCTTTGGACGTATTATGTCAGTCGACCTTCCAGGAAAGCAACATTACAAGAGCAGAAGAAATATCTTGCAAAGAGTCTGGAACGCTTAGCCGAGAAGATAGTAAAGATGGAACCAAATACAATACACCACCCTCAGAAAGTAAATCTCACATATTCACAATGAAAGGGAAAAGTGAAGAGGTTCATGTTCGGTGTGTCAGTTCGTTGCGGACCTTCACCACCGTCGAAAACAACACTAAAACACAATGCGGTAGTGGCACCAGCGTCAAGAGTGAAAATGATGCTGATATTGCAGAAAGCTTCAAATATTGCCCTGACCAAAGAGCAATCCACTTATTGCAAGCATCCTTTGGGAAACTGTGCCGAATCGGTACCCTGGGAGGCACTACATGGACAAAGAAAATCCAGACGAAACCGTGCCGTCTTGTACTCGCGCGCCCTTGCATTACCGAAGAGGCCAGAAAAGCAATTGAAGATCTCAGATCCATGTCTCAAATGTCAAAACGTATCGAAGAAGATGAATCACTTCGCAATAGTACACTTATGGTAGTTGACACGTTTAAAGATGAATCTAGCCGTCGTCATCTTGCATCTTCTATTGGTTGCGAGCTTCCTGTTGATAGTGATGATCCAAAAGAACTTACCTATTATATGGCAAATGTTGCAGAATTCGGCTTTGATCATATCATTATAATTGGGGAGCTTGAAAATGGAATGATTTTTTTGGATTGCTATGGTCGTGTGTTTCAATGGGAGGAAGAATGTCAGATGTTGTGGCCACTCGGAAATTCTTTGGAAGAAGCAATGTCAAGTGACGTGAAAAATCAAGTGCCATGGTATTGGGAGTATGATGGAGCTGTATATGAGTTCAAAGAATTACTTCAACGTATGTGCAAAAAATGTTATTGTAATGTTGCATTAGTTGCAGATAACTTTATTTAATATTTTTATATTTATTCTAGAAGGATCTATTGATGCAAAAAAAAAAATTAACAAGAGATCAAAAAAGAAAAAACGTTAATAATATATTAAGAATATGGAGATACATGAAAAAAATGCACAAATCGTTAATTATGTTCTGCATTATTTTTGCAAAATACACATAGCAATTTGAAAAAAATAGTAAAGATGTATTTGAAACTGCCAAGTTAATAAAGTTTCGGAGCTTATTTTGTTTGCCTTTATGTTCACTTGTGTATTGGAAAAAATAATAATACGCTTATTTTATTGTATCATCATTATGAACGTTTAAAGTTATGAGTTTACTAAATGAGACCCAATTCTCGAAGATGCTCTGGAATAACTATATATGGGTCTTCATAATACCAGACATA
>CAJVPN010002070.1:0-10305 GCA_910592215.1 Entrophospora candida
ATTTATGAATAAATTTTATTCATCTGATTGCTGGAATTTTACATTAGGCTTTTTATTATTATAAGGAAGTGTACAAATACCTCTTATTATTATCATTTTTTTAAAAAAATATTAGATACAGTAATTTTTTTTTGTTAGAGATTGACCAAGACTTTTTAGGAATAGCTCATGTGATTTGGGCAGAACTAATTACTTTTTTTAGTAAATACATTAATAGAATTAATTACTTTTTGGTAAATACATTAATAGAATTAATTACTTTTTTGGTAAATACATTAAATTATGACTATTATTTATCATTATTACTTTTTTTCCATTGTTAATTTTTGAGGAATATATACTTGGAACAAGGCAGACTGGGAATTATTAAAAAAAAATCATTACTTTTTATAAAAAAAATACGGGACTGATAAACCTGATTTTTCATTTGTTACGCAGCTGCGCAGAATAAAAAAATACGTCAAAATTCGAAAAACTTTTAAATTGTTACGTAGTGTCCCGCAGCTGCGCAACTAAAGTCATTTGAATATTATTATTATTTTATTTATAATTATCAAACAGAATCTATTTTTTTAAACAATATCTTTTAAATTATGGCTAAAATTTACGATTGATAATTTTTTTGATACAGATAACGTTATATGATAACGAGAAGTTATTATTAAAGTATTAAAGTGTGAGTTCGTTGGTAAGCTGTTTGAACACGGCATCTGCAATGGAACGATAAGTGTGACCACCAAAGTTATAGATGACGATAATGTAGAAATTACTTTTCCAACTAATTGTAATATTATTAAAATGAACGTTCAAAAAATCACTATAAATTTTGAAATAAACGGTACACATGACTCAAGGTGCCAATTCCAATTTGCAGAATGCATTTTCCTTGACAACTCACAAGACCCAAGGCGTGACATTGCCACATGCGACTCTAACAATTGATGAAAATATGTTTGCCCCGGTCAGATCTATGTGGCAATGAGCAGAGTTCCTTGTTGGTACCAGTTGAATATCCTTTCATTTGATTCTGATTGCCTGAAGGTGAATAAAGATGTTGTGACTGAATACAGAAGATTAAATTTTTTACACCAAAATGGTCTAAAAAATGTTATTAATTAATATTATTGATGAATGAATTAATTGATTAAAAAAAAAATTTTTTTTTGATGTAATACGTGCTCACGAAATTTTAATCTTGTTACTAACTTGTTTTTGGGGATAACACACCTAAAGCCCCGAATAGTTCAGAGCTTTAGGCTGGAAACTACTTTGTAGTCCCTGGTCCATTTTAATTTTTGCACTTGGCTTATTTAGAATTAAATTTTTTAATTTCTAATCTAATAAACTTATTATAGCAACCAATGTCCCGGTTGAACAAGTTTTTTCTAGAGGCACAGGCCTAATTACTAAAAAGAAGGAGCTGTAATTTAGAACCTGGAACAATAAGATTTTGCATGTGTTTAAAAAGTTGATGGATATGATGAATTTGATGCGGATTGAAAAAAAAAAAAATAAATGTTGTTAGGGTTTCATTCAAATTGTTTGTTTGATTCATTATAAATTTGAGCATTCGAATTACATTGAAGGTTTACTTGAATTAAACAAATAAAATGAATAATTTGAATAATTCGAATAAATCAAATAAATCAAAATAAATAAAATGAGTATTACAAATAGAAACACAAATAAAAAGTAGTATACTGTAACTTGCAACTGCACAATTCATTGTTTTAATTTTAAATAATATGATATGATATACATAACAATGATGAATGACGATAATTGCATGGTTGAAAATGATGCCTCTACAATCAATCACCTCTTCAACAGGCACAGTACAATGTCTTCAAAGAAGAACAAGAAGTGAAGCGTGGAACCATCTCACAGTTGAGAAAAATTTTACAAATTAATTTTAATCTCAAGTTTGTAATCAAAATCTAAGAAAAATAATTATTTTCTTAAATTTTTAATCTCGGCTAATAATGTTTGAAACATTTGTTCATTATTATGATTATTATGATTTAATTTGTTTTCAATTTCCTTGAGATCATTTTTAAGATTTTCATGATCCATTTTGTTTTTTTCATCTGGCTTGGGCATGTCTGTCAATTTTCTAAGTTTCTCAGAAATAAATGGAAGAAATTCTGGATCTTCTTGACTGTTATCAATTTCTCTAATTCTTTTTCGAATATCTTCAACTGGTGCATGATAATGTCTATCAAATTATCAAATTAAATTATTCACAATTATTTATCAAAAAAAAAAAAACAACAAAAAAATAAGCATAATTACAATATATCAGGAAACCATTCTTTCCAACGACGTTGATTAGGAAGTAAATAAAATAATTCAATCTCTTTTATGATTTTTGCCTTTTGAGCCAAAAATGCTTCATCTATGTTATATTTTTCAATTTGATTGCTAAGAAGACCAATGAATAAATTCATTAAATATATCACAACAACAAATGAAAATGCAATAAATAATATTGCCAGATATGGTTCATCTTGTAACTGCCAAGATCCAAATGCTCCACTATCACCTATTAAAAATAATATTAATATTTTAGTGAACACATTGATTTTAAAATCATATTAATATAGGATTTTACCTGTAAGGAAATTATACATTGCCAGCATTGAGGAATGAAAATGTGCAAACATATTTGTATTACTGTCTGGTTGTTGTACAATAATTGAATTCTGGTTATATGATTTGTCATTTGTAAAATATGTAAAATATTTAGAAGCAAGATTCCAAGGATTATTGGGATCATTATCTTTGAAATCAGGACTGTCCAGTGTATAATCCTCCTGAATTGGTTTTAATAAAATGAAAAATGCATGTGAAAAGCTTAAAATGATTATAAATAATATTATTAAAAATGAGAAAACATTTCTAGCAACTCCCAAAATGATTGCAAAATATCTTCCAAAGTATGTAAATGCTCTTAAAAACAAAATAAATTTCAGATCCAATAACAAATTTGATACTGAAACCAACTCAATAGCTGGTGAACTATCATAATACAACCATAGAATTGAAGTGATGACTGGTAAAAAATATGCTCCTATGTCTATTAAATAAATCATAATCATTATTAAATTATCAATTTTAATTAATTAATTAGCTAATAATAATAATAATAATAATAATGCCATACCCAAATAATTCCAGAATCCAGTGACATATTTCCCCTGGTCCCAAATAAATTGTCTCACTTCAAAATTAAGATGAAACAACCCAAGGATAATTGTAATAATTAATAATGAATTTCTATTTTCATCAGATAATTGATTTGATGAAGTAGAGGTCGCAATTGCAAAGCATAATAAAAGTGTTGCATAAAAGGTCCAAATCCCCAAGTAATATTTGAATCCAAAATTATTCCACTTGAAATCCAAAATTACCTTTCCATTCTGATGTTTATACAATTCTAAAGTATCTAATTCAATAAATTTGCTATTTGCTGGCTTATACAATAGTTCTTGCCAAAATGAATATTTATTGTTGTAAGTAAGTAATCCAGGGTATGGAATGATCAATTTTACACCTGGTTTTTTGGATTTGTTATTTAATTTTTTATTTATAAATTTTCTAATATAATTATGTTTATAATAAAAGTCCCAAAAGCTATTATAAACTGATCCTTTAATATCTATAGCATTATAAAAAGTTTCCCAATTGTAAGAATGTCTCACAAATGGAAATAATATCATTGAAGTCTGACTAAAGAATTTTGATATTAAATTATGATGATTTTTTCTAATCTTGGTAATTCTAATATAATTATTTTTAATAAACTAATATTTAAATCAGTATTTTTTATAAAATGACCAAGACAAGAATCAAATACTTTTTCTACTAGAATACTGTTATTACCACCTAATGCTGTCTTTAGCATTTCTTTTCCAAATTTGTTGAAATAATAAAACTCATTGAGCATACTATCTAACATTTCTCTAAAAGGCTGTCTAGAAATTTGATGCTTATCAATATATAAATGATCCATATAATAAAAGCATATTTTGAAATCAAATAAATAATCTTTAACCTTCTCAATATCTGATTTAATGTGCTTTATTTTGGAATTCTTGTTGCTAACTGTTAAAATGTAGATGTAATTGCTTGACAATAAAATTAAATCATCATTATTTAATAATTTACAATACATAAATTTATCATCACTTTCAGGACCATATTCATCAATTGTTGATAATTTTTCTTTGATTTTTTGTGCTTTTATATTAATATTTTTAAATTCATTATCATATTCTATTGACCATTCAATTGATTTTCCAGTTTCTATGGTAATTCCCACAGATCTTTGAGGTAGCATAGGCATTTCAAGTATTTTTTGTAATATTTGTGATGCATGTAAATAATAATTGTTCTCAATATCTGGTTTGATAGGATCCTCCATAGATTTAAGCATTTTATAATCCTTAATAGCCGAGTTAATAAGATCCTTCACAGGTTTAATGTGCTTTATAAATATTTTGGAATTTTTGTTGCTAACTGATAAAATGTAGATGTAATCACTTGACAATAAAATTAAATCATCATTATTTAATAATTTACAATACTTAAATTTATCATCAGTTTCAAGGCCATATTCATCAATTGTTGATAATTTTTCTTCTATTCCATCATTAATTTTTTGTGCTTTTATATTAATATTTTCAAATTCATTATCATATTCTATTGACCATTTAATTGATTTTCCAGTTTTTATGGTAAATTCTGCAAGTCTTTCATGCTGTTTAAACATTTCTTGTAATGTTTGTGCTACATGTAAATAATAATTGTTTTTTAAATATATTTTTTGTTGAATGCCATCTAATTTTTCTTTATTAATTATTTTTTTAATGCATAATTTATTGAATTTATTGCCTATAACTATAGCTATTTTATCATGTGATAAAATTGGTCCAAATAAAATATTTTCATTTGTGTTTTTCAAAGGGTATTCATTAAAGTACTTTGTAATATCAATACAATCATCAAGATTATAAGGATCCATTAATTTATAATTATAACTTTTTGTGTTTTTATGACAACATATTATTAATAAATATTCTAATTGATCAGTTGGATAAATGAAATAATATTTTTTCATATCAATATTTTTTTCCAATTGGGCTATAAAATAGAAAATATATTTATTAAATATATAAATTAATATAATAAATATGTAAATAGTAAGAATATATAGATACTTACTTGCAGAAATAATCTTATTGTTTTCTAATGAATATACAACTAATATTGAATGAATGTTATAATATACTGCCATTAATGTTTTATACTTATTAAATATAATATCAGTGTATTGTTGATATACTAAATAATAATTATCTTGATATGACATTGATATAAATGAATTCTTGGAACTAATTAGAAAATTGCCAGAATTATTATAATAGTATGTTGATTTATGAACCAATTTATCATTTGCATCATTGTCACCATCACTCACATATGAAAAATTGTATAAATGGCAGATATTATTATTATATAAATCAATCATTAATAAATCATTATTTGTAATAAAATTCCCACCATCAAAATGTCCATATCTATTATATATTTTACCATTAATTATAAAGTCACTGTATTTTTTTTTTGTAAAATCAAGAAATTCTAAAAAATTAATTTAAATGATTTATTATTTAGTTATTATAATAATAAAATACATATATCAATTAATTAATAATTACTTACTATGATATTTATCATAGTGGTAATATAAAATTATATATTTGTCATCAGAAACATCTTTTATATAAATGTCAACAAAATCACTTTTGGAATATTCAAAGCGATCATTTGGATGGATAGTTCCATTGTTGTCAATGGTCCATTCAACAATAGATGAATCATTTCTACTATGAGTTACTAAAAACTTTAAATTGGGACTATATTTTATTTCGTCAATATCATATCCATTATGTGGATTGATTAGCTCAATAATATTATTTGTTATTTCATCAATATTATGTGGATTAATTGTGGAATTATCATCATTGATTTTTATTACAACTCCATTATCATTTGAGATAAAGTTATTATTTTCTTCCATTTTTTTGTAATAATAAATAAATAAAAACTTTTTCAATGTGTGTATGAAAGGATAAATTTTTTTTTTAAAAAAAATTGATTTTTCGATAAAAATTTCGTTCATCCAAATTCATCTGATTAGATCACCCTTATATAACAAATATTGAAATTAGCCAATAAATTATTTTCACAATTAATATATATATAGGATTTGCTCTATTTATAGTAATAGATGAAAAAAAAAAAATATCCAAATTCAATTCATTCCTTGATTGGAGCACCTTTATATAGTAATGGAAAAAGTATGTTCGTTTTATGATTTGATTAAATTCTTATTATTATTTGTAATACAACTTGTTTATTTACAGTAAAGTTTTTATAATGAAAAAAAGTAGATCTGATTAGGCACCTTTATATATTGAAATTCTCCAATAGATTAATATAGGATTTTACATGTTGTAAAGAATATTCGAGGTAATATTAATTAATGTTTTAATTGAAAAAAATAACCTTTGAAAGGAACTGCGATTTCCAGGAAGTGATTTAAGAAATTTTGTGGTGTGACTGTTGTATGTGAAATTGAAATTATGTGAAATTGAAATATTATGGAGTGGAGTGAGATTCTGATTGGCTAATTTGAATTTCACGCATGTAAATTTGAATTTCACATATGTGAATTGCGAATTCACATAATTTCATTTTCACGTACAACATGGCCAAGAAAAAAGGTTTCAGATCGTTAATATCATACAGACTGTCGAGTGGCTTGTTTTAGAAGATGGTCCTAAATATGTATGTATTAATAGCAATATTAACGACCAAAGAGATTTGTTCAATTTTTTTATTTCTCTCATTTGCTTTTTAGCTGACATTAATACAATTGACCAAGTTTTTTTCGTTAATAATAATGATGATAACAACAACAATAATAACAGCTGCATTAACAGTAGTAGTAATAGTTGCGGTAATTGTGTTGAATGATAATAATGGTGATGGTGCTGATGGCTATGAACAACTACCCCCGAACCATCCCTCTATTGATATGCACTAGCACATACATTAACAACACCCACGAAGGATAATAAATTGGAATATGAGAGCATTGGTTGATGAAAAGGAGTCATCAAAACAGAAAATTCAAAACAAATATATTAATTCTAGGTAAGTAAGTAATCCAGGGTATGAAATTGCCAATCTTACACCTGATTTTGTGGATTTATTATTTAATTTTTTATTTATAAATTTTATAAATTTTCTAATATAATTATGTTTATAATAAAAATCCCAAAAGCTATTATAAACTGATCCTTTAATTCTATAGCATTATAAAAGTTTCCATATCCCAAGAATATCTCTCAAATGGAAATAATATCATTGAAGTCTGACTAAAGAATTTTGATATTAAAGTATAATGATTTTCTTCTAGCCTTGGTAATTCCAATATAATTATTTTTAATAAACTAATATTTAAATCAGTATCTTTACAAAATAACCAAGACAAGAATCAAATACTTTTTCTACTATAATACTATTATTATTATTTAATGCTCTCTTTAATATTTCCTTTCCAAATTTGTTGAAATAATAAAACTTGTTGATCATCACATATAACATTTCTTTAAAAGGTTGTCTGGAAATTTGATGTTTATCAATATATGAATTATCAATATTATCAAAACAATCTTTTGAAATAATATGATATTGTTACACCTTTCCATTGTGATATAAATGAATTCTCTGAACCAATTAGACAATTGCCAGAGTTTACAAAAAATTTAAGAATATAATTAGAATAATATGTTGATTTATGAACCAATCTATCATTTACATTATTTCATCATCACTCACATATGAAAAATTGTATAAAGGGCAGACATCATCATTGTAATTACAGTATGGGAAGAAAAACTTTCCCTCTGTAAATTTGCAATAACTCAGCAACCATTAAAGTAAATCATTCATAAAATGGCTCATTTAAATCTATAAAACATGTAAATTTTATTAAAAAAATTTAATAAGATATTTGTTCACCATCTCATTCAATAACTGCTCCACAATGTTTCCTCATTGATTCAATTAAATTTTTTATAACAGAATCTGGAATACTCTCCCACTCCTCAATCATAAAACATTTCAAATCATCAAGATTTTTTAGTTGCCATCTTTCCACATTGCTCTTGATGATATTCCACAGGTTCTCTATGGGGTTGAGGTCAGGACTATTGGGTGGCAAGTTAATAACCTCAGGCACATTGGCCTGAAGAAATTCCTTGGCTACGTGACTAGTATGCTTAGGATCATTGTCTTGCTGAAAGCACCAGACATGTCCAAGCATTTATTGAACCTCAGGTAAGTGCCTCTGAAATATTTCAACATAATAAGGTCCAGTCATTATTTGCTGAAAGCAGAAAAGGCTTGTTTTTCCTTTCATACAAAATCCACCCCAGGTGAAAATTTTTACACAATTTTTTGGAATAGGATGAATTGATCATGTGCCTTTATATCATTGTTTTATGGTGTTCCTGAATAACTGGAATACTGTTTCATCTGAAAAAAAGGGTCTTATTCTAGTCTTTCTTTATGTGCACTGGTAGCATTGGGGTTGCTAATGACAAGTCGTTCTTATAACCCAAGCTGCCCAGATGCTTTGAGATGGTTCTATAAGACACACCAATACCTTTTTCAGCCAATTTAACTTCAAGTTTTTGAGAAGAGAGAGAGGATCCCGTCTTAAATACTGGCCAATTGCAATTGATGTTCTACTGGTAATTTTTTTAGACAACCACCACCTTTTTATGTTCAATGCTACCAAGTTTCCTTTATTTTTTAATATAGAATTAATAGTTCGAAGTGAGATGTTTGTTTCTCTATGGTTGGCTCAGTCTAAAGACCTCCTATTGCTGCGCCATGCCTCAAATTTCAAAAATTGCGATTTCGTGATTTGTTCAAAAATGCAAAAGGGCTTCATGTGATTTTGGTTAAAATTTTATTTTCCTTATTGTCAAATTTAGTAATGATGATCAAAACGAGTAGAAATTTAGCAATGATCATAGTGCTCAAATTTCTCATAGTAAAGTACATGTTTTAAAAAAGAATAGAACTCTATAACATTAAAACTAAAGACACATTCTATCAACTAATAGAGCTATTTTTTTAAAAGGTAGGACAGAAAATGACTTCAATACTTTTAAAATTTGCCCAAAATTTAGGAGGTCTTTAGACCAAGCCAACTATATTAATTCATGATACATGATAGAAATAGATGATCAGCACATTCTTTAATAATAAAAAAACGGGGTTAATATGTATGAGATATTGGGCGCGCAACGGCCAATATCATGACATCCTGGATGTCACTGAAATTGTCCATCGCATGCCTAATATTGATGTTATCGGGCAATCACTATTAAGCTATTCTTTCAAACGTCACTGTTTATTAAAGTTTAATTATATGATTTAGTTATATCTTATAGAAATGTTGTATAAATAGTATATCGATCATATTGACGTCATTTTGTGCCTAAAATAACAAAGCAACCAAAAATAGCTTAATAGTGCTGTTTGCCCAATAACTATTAATAAAAAGTCACATTTTCTGAATCCAGACACATCGATATAAATCTTTATTATTCTTTCATATCTCAAATTTTATTTTTTATATCAAACATACTTTTATATCAAATCGACTTTATAGCTAACTGCATTCATATATTAAAAAATTTTTTTGTGCATATTGTATAAATATAAAATTTCTATTTAAATGTTTAAACATAAAGAAGTTTCACCAACACTTGCATCTCAAGGAATAATTGGCTTTAATTTACACTATGGACCTTTTGCTCATCACTGGTGGCATGAAATTTCTACTGAAAATGGCTCAGAATTTTATCCTATTTGTTTAGGCATGACAATTCTAACTGAACTAAATAGTAGAAAATTTTTGCTTCATATTATTATGATAAGATCCAAAAGTTTACACCAGAGGATATGTATAAAGAACTTATTGAAGAATCTGTTCATAATACCCAATTTTCTCATAATGAAATTCCTAAGGTAGAAACTATATGTAATTGGGTTTCTAGTTACTCAGCAGAAATGAAAAGAGATGTAGCTGATAAAATGTTAACAAATTACAATAAATGAATTTTCAAGTAATTTATCATAAAAATATTTTAATATTAACAACTTGCTTTTGGTGTGATCTAATTTCCTGCCCACTACAAGAAAACAATTATATTATTATTG
>CAJVPN010002071.1:0-10303 GCA_910592215.1 Entrophospora candida
ACAACAACAACAACAACAACAACAACAACAACAACAACAACAACAACAACAACAACAACAACAACAACAACAACAATCTGGACCAATTTGATTATACAGGTGGCAATAAGTCTTGAGAAGAAATAAAGTAATTTTATTTATAGTGATTAGAGTTTTGTTGCGCATTTGTTATATAATGTTAAAGTTACCAACCCAGCAACTTTTTTATTACCATATTTAGCAAGTGCCAAAATGACTATATAGAAATAAAATAAGCATTTTATAAAAAAATATCTACATATTATGTATTAAAAATATATTTTTATAAAGCAATATAATATGTATATGTTATGAATATGTTTAAAAATATTATATATTATTATGCATATTAACTATTATAACCATCTATGTATTAACTAATATATGTATTAACTATTATGTAAACATTAAAAATTATACTTTATGAAAACACTTTAAACTATCTATAAACCAGAATTTCAAAAAAAGTTCATGGTGTGACACAATTGTGTTGGATTTTGTGTATTAGTATATTATTGTTCTTAATGGTCTTTGGATTCCTTATTCAAATCAATATCTTATAATTTTCTTTTAAATATTTCGCAGCTATTAGTTTTAGCCAATCAGATATTGTATCAGAAATAAAAATAAAATATTTGATGATCTTCAACCTTCTTTTTTGTTTTGTTTGTTTAATGATTTGCAAAATGGTTTCCATTAGTTCAGAAAAACCAATATATAACATATCATCAGCTTCTTCAATACAAACAAGTTTTAAGTTTGATAATTTTATACCATCATTATTAATATAGTGTGCCTATTAAAATATCTATTAAACCATTATATAAATTTTGTGGTTGTTGACCATGAATAGATATTATACATGCTGCCCAAATTAGAAATCAAGATACATCTCAAATGTACAAATCCCAAATGTAGGTCAATCTTTCTGCCCTGCTTTCCTAACCAATAAGCATATAGTGTAACAAAAGGGTTGCTGATCACTTTCACAAGTCCTAGGCACTTATTGGTTGGGAGACAGAATGATATGGGTGTATGAAGCAGTTTGGGGTTTGGAAATTCTTTGACAGGCTGGCCCAAATTTTCTTTGTGGATTTGGGATTAAGGTTTCTGGTCCAAACTGTTTTCTCAAAGCCCAAACTAGTTTGGGCAATTTGGGCTTCTCAGCATGTTTTATAAACATTAACATTAAAAAACCATACCATTTAACTTAAACAACTTTAAAGTAATTTCGCCCAATTTCAGCTAATAACAAAAAATAGTTTGGGCTTATAAAAAAGTAATTTTTGCCCAAAGTGTTTGGCAATTTTGGCTACTAATAAAGAGAGTTTCGGCCAGAAAACTTATTTGGGATTCCATAATCCCAAATGATTTTGGATTTGGACAGCATGTATAATAGATAATGTTTTTATATCTCCATTGTTTGTTACTGATTCAAAACTGAATGAAACCTGGTTTGCCAGATCTCTTGTTGGTGTCATTATAATTGCTTTTGCGGTTAAAATTAAAAGATGCTGATGATAAAAATTTAGTTATTTGTAAAGTAAATATATTAATTCTGGTCTAAAATTAAAAAGAAATTCAAATTTAATATTCTAAATTGTTAACAAACAAACAAACAAACAAGTAAATTTGAAACCCCTACCCTTTCCTTGGCTAAAATATCATATCCATTATAAATAAGATTAAAAGTTGCATCAACTAGAATGACCAGAATGATGACATGTGGTAATAGCCACCACCATTCTTATGTCTTCCTTCTTTTCATTTTTTCCTGATCCCTTGGCATTTTAAAAATTTTTTTTTAAGAAAAAAAAAAAAGAAAAATTGATTGTTGATTCTTTTAATAATAATAATGAGTGATCTGCCTTGATTTTCGATAACCTCCAACCAATTAAATCAACTCTTATTAAAAAGTAAAACTTAATTTCATAAAGCAGATTGGAGAAGAAACTTTAAACAAAATCAAAAGGTATATATTAAATAAATATACAAAACAAAAAACGCCATATAATGATGCCTGGGAATGAAGATGAAGCAGTTAAAAAAAAATGATAAGATACAGTTCACACTATATATAATGGATATAATAATAACGGAATGTTACTATAACATGATTTTCGAAAAATTTTGGGTAAAGCTCTCTAATAGCAATAATCCGGCATACGCATTTTTTATTATTAATATAATATTAATAATATTAAGCAAACTGGGTGGATATAATATTTTCACCGATTATAGTAAACCACAAATTTGGTCAGAGGTTAGTTTTTTGAGTCGTCAGATCATCCTCTAAAAAATCACGTGCCCGTACTTTTTTGCTGGTTACGCTGGGGAAGATCGTATAAACTTTTTAAAAAAAAATAAAAATGAAGAATAAAGTAACTTTAGATTTACTAATCCAAGCAAAAGATTCTTTCTTAAGTAGTAACAATAATAAGAATGATCATGTAATTAAAGAAATTGATAAATTAACAAACTCATATTTAGATATATTACAAATACTGCATTCACTAATAAATTGCACTGATGATAATAATAAAGATAGCAATAACAATATGGATATTAGTAGTGGTGGTGAATCAAACATTAAGTTTATATTATCGCTTTTATTAAGGTTTACACCAAACATTCATGAAATATTACCACCAAGACAAATGGTTAAATGTTGTGAAGAGATTATGAGCATTTGGTTTGATTTGGTTGAAAACACCAGTTATGATGATAATAATAATTGTAATAATATTAATAGTATCACAAATATGACTAATATAATGGAAAGAATAATTGTTAAACTTGCAAACAGACAAGAAACTTATTCATTTATTTCGTTATTGATGGTGAGACATTTCGTGAGTAGGAATGAGAAAAAATCAAGAGATTGGCCATTAAAATCATCAGATTTAGAAGAAAAGGAAAAATTAACAGAATTAGAATTTAATAGACTTAGAAAATTGGACGTTTTAAGAATTACTAATAGCAATAACAACAACAACAATAATAACAGCAACTATGACAATAATAGTTATGGTTTTGGTAACAAAGTTAGAAGCAATAGTAATATTAAAAGTGACATTATTATGAATATCATTAATTCTAGTTATAATAATAGTAATGATAACAATAAGGATAAATTTATAAAGAAATCTAGAATATCAGAAAATGCAAAAATATTTATTGCCAATAAAAATAGTAGATTATTAAGATGTTGTACTCTAAAATCAGGTAAAGACAATTATTATTGTTGTTATTAATTTTTGGCACTTTTTTCTAAAAAAAATTTTTTTTCTTTTTCTTTCATGCAAATAATAATATTTAGATTTGTTAGAAATTGATAAGGATAAAATGAATATTTTGGTGAAAATTTTTATTGATGAAATGGTAACAGTGGAACCACCAACCTTGCTAACCGATTATATATTGATTGTACCTAAACCTATTCCATTTGAAAGGTATAATTTTTTATTTTTGGAGAGGAGGGGAAATGAGATGGGATAATAATATTAGTTTTTTTTTTTTTATGAATTAGAGACAATATAATTCAAAAAAAGTTTAACGATAGTCCAGAATTATGGGATTTACTTCAATCCATTACATATGGTAATTCATTAATACATATTAATAATATATTATTATTATTATTGATGTTGCCATATAATGTTGATACTAATTGACTAATGCTTTTATTACTTGGAATTTTTTACCACTCTAACACTGGCAGATTATGATAAATTTGAAGAAGTTTTTGATTTAATATTAAGACCATTACTTGCTATAAATATTGGCTTTTGGTATCGTGTGAAAGATCAGAATCCAAATAACTATCCTTTAGAATTAAAATCATCTGAAAGATTATTAGAGATGATGAAGACGGTAAGAATTAATACATAGTATATTTAATATACGTAATTTATATTTTTAATTTATTATGCCCACTTACTTACACTCATGTTTTCACCTACAATATCATTTTTAGGCTAAATATTTACCAGAACCATTAAATCATGTGGGAAAATTATTTCCACACATTACGTCAAATGATATTGGTTACTTATTATTTGAATGTATTTGGAAATTTATTATGGAAAATAGGCAGCAATGTCCATATTCTGATGACGATTACGACGATAATGATAAATTGGATGGATTCAAAAATTATTGGAAAAGAATTAGAAAGTTGAAATTGACTGTACAGAAAAATATTATGATGATTCCTCAAGAAATTGCTAATTGGATGTGTAGTAATGTTGGTGACGACGATGATCAAGAATCAAAGTCAATACATGATGTTCATCTTCTCAAATCAATTAATAATAACTCCCACTTATTGTATAGTGATTAATTAATTAGTTAAAATATTTTTAATAATAATTGTCAAATTTTTATATATAAGAACATACTACTTGGTTGACGCGTAAATAAATTTTTATTAAATTCTGTAGTTTATATACAATTATTATTGAAGATATTATTAAGATGATAATAATAAGAGTAATAAAGTGTAGCATAGTTTCCACCAGAAAAAAACTCATAAACGGCTTTGGGTCCAAGTTATGCAATTGCTCTAGTGATTTTTTTTCTTAATATATAAATTATTTATTATGTATTAGTTTAATTTATCTTTTTATTATGCTATATAATGATGTAATGATGTATATATATTAATAATAATGAAACCCAAAATTAACTTAAGCACCAGCATCGGTGCAAATAATAATAATATTAATAAAATGATGTAATTCTGTAGTTCATAATTTTTTGATTGAAGGATACAACAATTATTTAAATAAATCAAGTATCGTCATTATCGTAATTAAATTAAATACGACTTCAAATTTAAAGTTCAATATCAACTTCAACTCCAAATTTGAACTCATCGCCAGCTTCTTCGCTTAAAAAAAAAACCGAGTTTTAAACACATTTATTTTTTAATAAACGAAAAAATCTCGTCGGAAAACCATATCAACAACAACAAATTATTCTCCTTCTACATCTATCACTATACCATCATTCTCGATAAGTTCCACGTTCTTCACAACAATTGAAATGGTGGATAATGACATTAAAAATTCTCACATTCATCCTTCTAGATATTTTTATGGATTCAAATTTAACTATTCAAGAAAATATACTAGATCAGCTTTTAATCTTAGAAAACGAATGAACTATCGTTTCGTACAAGATTTAGTTCAATTCTTAATAATCTCAGTTCTACTAAAAATAATAATAATAAATCGATAGCGACAGAAACTTCTAATATCACTACCACTGCTACTACAACTTTACAACTACATCGAACATAATAAACGGGTCTCTGATTACTCCTCGACACATTCAATTTAAACCATCATTCTCATCTTTATCATAATACTAATAGTAATGTTAAAATAATATCACAAGTACGATTAATAATTGTAATCACAATCGTAATAATAATATGATCCAGCTATTTATTGATACAAATATAATAATTATTCAATAAAAATCATAGCAACAACAATTGTAGTCCTTGAGCATGAATGATAATTATCGACCCATGTATAGCAAATACCATGAACAACAAACACCATTATGCTATAATTAGTGTTGGTTCCAAAACTAGAGAGTTTCGCAACTGTGCAAAAGTCAAAAGGTTTCGTCATAAGTCGAAACATTATCTTTTTATTCTTTTTACTATTATCAAATCCATTTTTTTATTAAAGCTCTTATTATTTGTTATAAATAATATCCATAATGTATAATCGAGTAAAATATAATCTTTTGGGAATAAAAATTACTATGTTTTTATGTGTGTTGTTGATATGCGTCGTGGTTTTAATTATAGGGAGGCGTAAGATTCTATTTTGAGGGAAAATTTTATGATATAGTAATAGAATTTCTATTTGAGGTAATGCACATTTTAATTATTTGTTATTCAAACAACCACCATTCAATGTAACTTGGATATTCAAATAATAATAGAAATAAATAAAAGTCACTGTCATACATTTGCTTTTGTAAATTTTCATTGTGAAACTATTACTATTACTATATAACTCAACATGACGGAGATTTTTTAGGACAATTATTTTTTTACTAATAAAAATTTTCAAATGATATCACTAAAACGGAGAAAGACCGAACCAACGTCATTATGGTGGACTAAAATTGTTGTTTCAATAATCCTTTTAATTGGATTAATTGCATACATTGTTGTCTCAATAAATTTGATTATAAATGATGAGCCTTCAATTCAATATTCTAACGATAAATTAGTCTCGCAAAAATTCCCAGGTACTATATGTATATGCTAGTAAATATTATTGGAATTTTTTTTTAGCAAAATTATTTATTTTCTTATTATTTTAAAAGCATTTAATATCACTCAGTTTAATAATATAACAACAACAATTAATTGTGCTTTTACACTTGTTGATACGATTAGTATGTATATTTCTAATAATAAACTTAATTGTTGAATTTGACATATCATTAATAAAATTATTTCTTAGCTGATTGTTCTGCCAATCTTAAATTGTTTGACAATGGAAGGTATAAATTTACTCCTAGTGAAAATATGAATGTTGATGATAATCGGGGTTACGTGATCCTTTCTTGGAATTATATTCCTGGACATGATTTCAATTATATTTCTTTTGGTGCAGGTAACTATAAAGCTTTTAAAATTACATACTTTAATTTAATGATTAACTATTATTATATTCTGTCAAACAAAATAGAATTAGATGATATCAAAAAGAAATATCCAGATCAAGCTAACCTTCAAAAATACATAGATTATCTCCAAGACCTTGAACTTGTCCAAGGAAACAAGGTATCTATTAAATACACCAATGGTTATTAATATTTTAATATTTTGTAATTAAAGTCATTAACTTATAATCTAAAATTAGAGTAATTATTTTTATATTAAATGGGCTAGAAGAGAATATTTAATTCGTGATTGGACAAATCATTTAGGTTTTCCTAATAATCATATTCCACTTCGTATTGCAGTACCAATAGTATTAAGTAACTACAAATTTTGTTTATTTAAAGTTTTCCAATATATAGTAATTTAACCTCTTCTGATTTCAAAGCACCTATGGAAGGATTTAATTGGACTCAAATAATTATTATGCCATATGGGAATGCTGAAAGTGGATTCTTTGAAACTATTGAAACAGAAAAAAGGTGATTGCATAAATTTTTGAATATTTTTATTTTATTCTAATATGAACTTTCTAACAAATTTTTTATCGTTAATAGATCCGAAACTGTAAGTATTATATATTTGTTAAATATCAAACTTAAAATATATCTGATAATTAAACAAGTTTTGTTTTCTCAGGTCTTAAGCAATATCGGTTCACTTGGGGGTGCAATTAGCTTACTGTTAGGAATTTATGCTATTTTATTTGGTAAGTTTATGAATTCTTTTTTAATAAATTATAAAATAATAATTAATTTTTAAATAAACAGGAGGATCACTCCTGAGCCCATGGGGAATATTTCAAAACTATTGTTGCAATTCAAGATCAAAAAAAAAGCTTTTAAATGAAAAAAAGTTACCAATAATTCCTTTAACCGAAAAAAATCAATTACATTATAAAAAGTCTAAAAATCCAGATATTTCAGAAATTGAAAATCATCTTATCTCTCTTACCATAAGATTCTATTCTTTGGAAACAATTCTAAGAGAGTATGTTATAAATTCGGATTTCCTTGATGGTTTGACTGAAAAAAATAAGATTAGTACTGGTGAGAGCAATAAACATCTTATGTAAATGCCATACATAGTATTTATTATGTGAATTTTTATTTACTATTACGTTTAGCAATCATGCTCAGTGTGTCAGCAATGATGTTTATTTAACTTTTAAACTATTTGAAAAATGTTAGCACTTTCAAATAATTCTCCATTATAATATTTTTTTTAAATAAAATAAAGGGTTTCAGATCTTCTACAACTGATTTGTTTTATGCGATGTATCAGGATTAAAATTATTAAAATTAATTATTTTCATATTCTACACTTAAAAAATTAAATTGTTACTTTTATCGTAACATATAATTCTCTTGTTGGCTTTCAGGACTAGCAATATCAATGAAAGGCCGTTTGAAGCCACCAATGCATCAAGGTATTTGACTTCACTAAGGTCAAAAAAGAGGACTTTCAAGTACATAACTTTGTAATAAATAATCAAACATCATTTTTTGTTCAGGAAATAAAAACGAAAATAAACAAATAACTTCATTTTTTAATAAATAAAAAACCAAAAGAATAATAATCACGACCATCCTTTAGTTTTTCTGGTGGTGCTAAATTAAAAGTCAATCCAGGTGTTGAATCTTAAATGAGAAATCAAATACGAAATATAAAAAAATAGATAATTATAATTACTCGGATCTTGACTTTTTTGTAAACATTCAATGTTAATTGAACTTGTGAACTTAACAATGAAAATAAAGCTTATCAATATTTTTGAGCTAGTTTTATTCATTTTGTTCTTGGTACAAATAAAGATAATGATAGATAAAAAAATGAATAAAACTTCAATGGTATATATGTAATTTTCTTTTAAAAAAAATTAACCAATAAGTTTTATTGTTCATGACTCAAGCTTCAAAACTTATCGGCTACACTCCTTCTTAAAAGGATTACGAATTAAATTATTTTATTATCGTTTAAATTTCACACATATAATAGTAAATAAGTCCACTTGTAACTGTACTGTTAACATTAACAGAATTACAAAAAATCAAAAAGATCAAGAATCTAAAATTATTACAATTACAATTACAAATCATTAATTCTATGGATTGTTTTTCTACCAAGAGAAATACCCAATTATTATTATTATTATTTAATTAAGCGACAATTAAATAAAGCAGTGTTACACCAATAATAAATAATGATGTAGCAACATTATATAAATTATAAACCAAGAGTTACAGATCAAGGTGTCCAGATGAAGAGGGTGGTGGTATATATGATGTGGTAATTTTACTATTAGAAGCTAATGGATTTCATATAATTTAATTATATTTAATTATACATTAATTGTATAATTAATTGTATAATTAATTGTATGAAAGAATCACCTGGTGATGATGATGGATTAGAGCTAGAAATAGGACCTGTAAAAAGAAAAGAAAAAAAATCATAAATCATATATTTTAACAAATTTTAATATATGTACTGATATTTAATAACTGTAGCAACAATTGAGCAACTGTTCCAACAGTGGCAATTGGACTAGTTGTATTAGTGGCTGGCATGTCAGTAGCAGTAGCATTATTTTTTTATCCAAGGAATAAAAATGAAAAACCAAATAAAATAATAATAATTATGAGATGTTTCTTGTGGTGCTATAAAATAAATAAATAAATAAATGAATGAATAAAACATCATTTTTTGTTCAAGGAATAAAAATGAATAAACAATGATTATTACAATCATCTGGTTTCTTTGGTGGTGTTGTTGGTGGTGTTGGTGCTTTTTTTGATTCAAGAAATAAAGTAAAGAAAATAAACAAATGATAATTATGAGCTGGTTCTTTCTTTGGTGGTAGTGGCAACCCCCCCCCCTGGAATTCTGTTGCATCATCATATCATCGGGCATCGCAAGTCAGATTAGTCTTGTGTACATGAGGAACATGTATGAATGACTGTAAAGTGTTCAAGGTAGCATGTGTGCTTCAATGTCTCTAAAAATTTCTGATAATCAAACATCGCATATCAAATTGTTTCTTTTTAAACAGTGTATTGCCTTGACATCTTGTAATTATAATAATATAATATTATAATATTATTATTATTGATTATGCAAAGCGAAATATTATCAATGAAATCTTGTAATTACCCAGCAATGATCTGCTCCATGTTTTGATTTCCAATTAAAATATTTATAAGCTAAACAAGTTTTTAAATGAAAACGTGACAGTGGGCTTTGTGTCTTTTATTCACACAACAACATCACTCAGGTCAAGACAATAGTCTATTTTATCAATTCAAAAAAAATACAAATTAGATGGCTGTCCCCACATTTTTTTTTTGTTTTTTTCATAGAGAAATTCCTCTCAGGCCATTTCAGTGCACGGTAGGGTTTTTATTCATGAATATCATGAATATCATTAAGGGGATTACACACTACAGTCAGGGTTCTTTCCAAATTTAGAATTTCCAAATATGTAATGATCGACGTGGCTAATGCAAAAAATAACAGGAGGGAACACAAAAATTTAACTCATGACATTTGTTGATTGACCAATTAAAACCGCGAATTTGATAAACGTAGAAATAA
>CAJVPN010002072.1:0-10292 GCA_910592215.1 Entrophospora candida
ACTTCATGTGACACGAATTTCAAATTTATTTTCACATATAGAAAAGCAGCCTCAGGGAAATGTCACACGACTATTATCCGTAATATTAAAAAAAATATCCGATAAACCGAATTTATTATTATATGAAAAATCCGTTAAATCTGTTAAATCTGTTAAACCGAGATAAAATAATTGTAGAAAAATTTGGGTTTGAAAATTTATCCGCTATACTGAGACTCACTATCGGTACTTGTTAATTTTTGTCTGACATTTTTTTTATTTTGCAAAGTGAAGAATTTATCATAATAATTTATATTGAATTTAATTTCGACTATGAAGATAAGGAAGGTATTTATGTAGGCGAAAATTATAAAGAAAAATTTGCTGAAGGAGAAATGGTTATGGAAAAGCTTCCATATGGTAATTTTGAAGTTGTAATAAATCTACCAGCAGAATAAACAGAAATGAAGGCGGCATTGGAGATGAAATCCAAGATGGATTTAGTGAGATAATTTTAAGTCGGAAAATAAATCAAAACAAAAACAACAAGATTTAACAACGAACCAATCAGTTGATAAGTTTATATGCTAAGATTATTTTATTTTTTCTATTTTCTAAGTTTATTTATTACAAAAAATGAGATATACTGAAAATAAAAAAAAGTTTTGTTAATTAAATACATTGAAATGAATGAATAAGTGAAACTATATGTATAATTACATTTGAATACAAATGAATGAATATAAATGAGTGTATAAGTGAATGAGTGAATGAGTGAATGAGTGAATGAATTGATTATTGAATGATATTGAATATAAATGAATGAATGAATTTATAATCTATAATCAATAAATTGAATGAATCTAATGATGTAATGATGCAAAGATGCAAATGTAATGATGCAAAGATGCAAATGTAATGATGCAAAGATGCAAATATAATGATGCAAATATGCAAATATAATGATGCAGAGATGCAAAGATGATGATGTTTTTGTTGTATACATTGAAAAAGTATGACACCGCTCAGCGGACTTTAAAAAATTATATAACAAAATCAATGATACATTTTTTTAAAATCCCAAAGTAGGACTTGGTAATGAAATATTGAATTCAATACCGTGAAATTTACTTTGAAGTGGACTTGAAGGAGCTGAACGAATTTCTGGATTATCATCATCGTTATCGCTTGATCTATTTATAAACCAACTGTATTCATGATTATGATTTGATGATGATGAATTTAAATTTTCAGTCGAACGAAAACGACGATCCGCTAATGATAAATTATTAGACTGATCGGTTGTTGCTAATGATGCTAATGATGATGTTGAGTCTGAGGAAGAGGAAGAGGTGAGTGAATATGTTTTTGGAGATGTTGAAGCTGATATACTTGGTGTTGATGATTTAGATTTGGATTTAGATTTACTATCAGACCTTAACAATAACTTGCCTAAAGATTGTGCCAACGAATTTTGGCTTTTCTTTTGTCGAAGTTTATGATATCTCTCATCATTTGGAATTAATTGTGATGATGATGAGGAAGGAGATGGTGGTGATGATGATGGCGTTGATGATGTTGTTGATGATGGTGGTGACAATGCTGGTGGATATGGAGAAGAATTAAAATCATCATTTGTTGGTGTTACAGGTCTTGTATTGTTATTGGAAGAAAGTTCATCGTCATTATCATCAGTTAATATTTGATTATTATTATTATTGTTATTAACGATTCCAATAACATCATCGTATGAAGGTAAACCACCATCGAAATCACTTTTTTCAGGTACAGTGGTAACAGTAATAGGAAAAGTCAATTCTAATCTTTTTTCATTTTGATCTTGGAATTTCAATGTGATTTTTAATTTATGCCTAACACGTATCAATGGACTTTTTATTGAAGCCTTTAATTTTGTTTTTTTGCTTGAGTCATAATCAGAAATAGCATGACTAGTGAATGGCAAGTTGCAAGTTAAAGGAGAATTCCAACAATCATCATCGTGGTGGATATTCAATGTGGTTGGTTTTATCGGATGAGATCTCACACGCTTTAAAGATGACGAGCCGCTTAATTGAACATTACCAACAAGTTGAGCGCCATCAATAGCAAAATCTTGAAGATCTTGGTTAGTTGGATGAATTCTATAATATAAATGATGATGTTTTATGATTAATTTATGATTATAATTATAGTAGTAGCAATAATAATGATGATGATGATGATGATGATAAAACATACCTATATTTTTCAGATTGTATCATATCAAAAGAAACTTTTTCAATCTTTCCTTGATCTGTTAAAGGCAATAATCTAAGTCTAACCAGTATTGATTTGTCATCAATGCACGTGATAGTAGGCACATCCAACTCATATTTTAGAATATCTTTCCGTTGACCTTTATAGACTTTTGTGGGAGGAGCAGGCAACAGATCTCTTTTGCAGGGTAAATAATGTCGGTGAAAAGTGATTGGTTTTTCGACTCTTCCATATTTTGTTAAGAGCGAAGCTGGTTGAACTGTTGCAACCAATTTATATTTTATTAGACCAAAAGGGGTGACATATGTTTGAGGAATGTTGGCAGGTAATTCAAATTCGTAATCCAAATCGGTTACACCAAGTGGTAAAGTAAACTTTTCGCGAATTATGTTTTCGTATTTTGCAACGTTTATGCAAGAGTATTGGTTCTCCCAGTCGGAAAATTCCGATTTTCCCTTCAATTGTATTGCGACGAATTTTGTTTTAAGTGGTTTTGAAAGGACGATGCGTAATTTACCAGATAATTTGACTTTTGCGTCTTTATCAGGAGCACCATACATTATCACTTTGCCATCATTACAAGGTAATATATCTATAGCTATTATACTATTATTCATTTTTTCTATCAGTCTATTTCTATATATGTGTGTGTGTGTGTGTGTGTGTGTGTGTGTGTGTGTATGTGATGTATAATGAATGATAAAATAATTGTTCTATTTAATAAAAATAATCAATATTTTTCTTTATGATTAATAAGGAATAAGAGGGGGGGAGGGAATAATGATTTTTAAATAATGATGCAAATGAAAAAAATTATAAAATAATGAAAATTCGGATTGGGTTATTTTGCGTTATATTTATATAAATTATCTGTATTTAATATAGCCTAATATAAAAATAGGGTTCAAAGACATTAATTTCTTAAATTTCTCAAAATAACATAACAACATATCGCAAAAACAACAAAAACAACATTGACAACGTAATAAAGTAATAACATAATGCACACAAAGATACCATAATAGAACAACAACATTTTTTTCATTATATTAATTTTATTTAGCATCAGCATAAAATAAAATTGAAAGTTTTTTCCTATGTTCTAAATTTGGAAATAAAATTTCTATTTAAAGAAATTTTCAATTTTAATTATATTATTGTACCATAGCTAATTTTTATTAACAGGAAATGGTGACAAAGAAAAAACAAGGAATTTTCCATAACTAAAAATTTTAAGTCTATGTGGTCTATATGATGTAATATAAAAGTCCATTATGCACACTTTATTTATTATTTATCACCAAACCTTAATTGGTAAAGAGAAAATTCAACAATAATCGATTGATTGGTGGGTGTAGAAATCGTTGAATAAAACTATATTTTATTGGTTAAAAATATGATTGGACAAAAAAGTAACATGATTTACATAATATTTGTAACCTTATTGGTGTGTGTATAATAACTAGTTACAAATAATAATAAATTATATAGACTTTATAAATAATTAACGTTAAGCAGATGAATCAACTTTGGCAATATGTGAAATTAGATCAACAACACGAGTTGAGTAACCGTCTAAAAAATAATAATTATATTAATTAATTAATCAATAGGTTTTTTAATTGGTGAATGAAAACAAGGAAAGAAATAATTCATAACTTACATTCATTATCATACCAAGAAACAAGTTTAACAAAAGTTGGGCTTAATTGAATTCCTGATGGTAAAAATTAATCGGCATTAAATGCTTGCAAAATATATCTGGTCATTATTATTAAATGACGTTACAATTATTACTTACCAGCTTTAGCATCAAAAATACTAGAGTTTGTATCGCCAATGAAATCAGTGGAAACGACCTAAAATAAATCAAGCAAATTATTAAATTTCTATCCGCCAAAAAACAACAACAAAAAAAAATTTTTTAATAATTTTAGTCCGACTTACATCATCTTCAGTGTATTCAAGAATTCCTTTTAATTCGTTTTCAGATGCCTGTTTAATTTTCTGCTTGATTTCTTCATAATTGGTTTCTTTTTTCAACCTAACGGTTAAATCAACTACCGAAACGTCTGCTGTTGGAACTCTAAAGGCCATTCCAGTGAGCTTTCCATTTAATGATGGAATTACCTATAATTAATTATATACATATACATTTATTTAATTGCTTATAGTACCATTTATGTAAAGTTCATTTAATAATATTTAATTAATTACTTTTCCAACTGCCTTGGCTGCTCCTGTTGAACTTGGAATGATATTTTGAGATGCGCCTCTTCCACCTCTCCAATCCTATAAAATAAATAAATAAATAAATAAATAAAATTATTCGTTTAAAATCTACATGACAAATCATTATTCTTATTATTAATAATTACTTTTCCAGAAGGTGCATCAACAGTTTTTTGAGTTGCGGTGGTTGCGTGAACTGTCGTCATTAATCCTTCTTCAATACCGAAATTGTCATGAATAACTTTTGCTAATGGTGCCAAACAATTGGTTGTGCATGATGCATTGGAAATGACTTGATATTCAGGTTTATAAGCATCCAAGTTTACACCGCAAACAAACATTGGTGCATCTGCACTTGGTGCACTGATAATAACCTAGTACATACATATAATATATGTTTCATTATTAGAAATTCTCTAACAAATCATTAATTTAAATTTTATTAGATAAATCTAATCAACAATCAATTTACTTGCCTTCTTAGCACCCTAAAGTTGTTCATTCAATAAAAAGAAATATATAATTATTATCGTTTTTAATATTTTTTTTAATAATCAAAGGATAATTAAAATAATTCAACATACCCCTAATATAATCAAAGTAATAAAAAATTAGGTTTTTTTTTTTAAAAAAAAAATAAAAAATATTATAATTGTAATAAAAAATAATATACCTTTCAAATGAGCAGAAGCTTTGTCAATGGTGGTGAATATACCAGTCGATTCAACAACGTAATCAGCTTGGATTGATCCCCATGGAATTTGAGCTGGATCTTTTTCGGCAAACACTGAAATTTCTCTACCATCAACAATAAATTTTCCATCTTTGACTTCTACTTCCCCTTTATATCTTCCATGAGTAGAATCATATTTAAAAAGATAAGCCTATTGATCATAGTATAATTAGTGTCGTTGCAACGTTTCTCTATTTTCATATATATATATATATATATCCATACCATATATTTCAAATCCAAGAAAGGGTCATTTAAACCGACAACTTGAACTTCAGGATTGTTAAGAGAAGTACGAAGCACAAGACGTCCAATACGTCCGAAACTAAATTTTTATAAAAATCCATTGAATTTGATTCATTAATTTATTTATTTAATAATTAATTATCAAAAAAAGTTTTTAACTATTTTAATTAATTAATAGTATCTATCCTTATTAATTTTATTAAAATAAAACAATTCAATTTTACCCATTAATTCCAATTTTAACTGTCATGTTTTTAAATATTATTTGTATATAGAACGAATTGAAAAAAGATATTTAATTTTTAAAAATTTTTAACTATTACTATTTATTATTATAAAAAAATCGTCCCGATTATTATCGTCATCATGACATCTTGAATCCATACCATAATAAACTTATTCCAAGAATAGCCACGATCAACATAAAAAAATCGTACCATAATAATGACGGACAATTACAATTAACCGAGGAGGTCATGTGTTCTATATATGCTAGAAAATTTATTTATAGATGGATAAGTTCCCACCCATTATTACTATAACAAAGGTGAGTGATCACCATAACAAAAATTAGTTATTTATTATTTATTTATATTACCAAGTATTTTATCGAGATTACATACATATTAATAATAATGTACCATGGTGCACGCCATCTAACATCAAATGCTGCGCCAGGTGCAAACTTTCAAATCCAAATAGCAATGATATTCTTTGGTGTCACGCGATATTATAGAATCATAAGGTTTTTTATAAATTTGAATATTCGAAGTTTATTTGAATAAACAAATAAATAATAAACGAATAAAACGAATAATTCGAATTCGAATACACAAACAAATGAATAAAACGAATAATTTGAACCAAGTAAATGAATAATAATAATAATACGCATAATACGAATAAAATAATAAAATGAATAATTTGAATTCAAATAAACAAATAAAATGAATAATTTGAATTCAAATAAACAAATAAAATGAAATAATAATAATAATGATATATATAATAAAACGAAAAAATAATTCGAATAAAATTTTTTTTTTTTTAATAAGGAATTTAGGGGAGCTTTCGACGTTACACGTAATATGATCCAATAAAATTTATTTTTAAAATTTTGAGATACCAACATAGGGTTATGAGCTTATATCAGAGTGCAATGATGTTCATTTTGGGCACTCCCCTCAATAAACTCAGATATTGTTTGTTTTCTCCAATTTTGTTCTGGTCATGTCGCAGTGATTCCTTTTTTAAATACAGTGCGGATCACCTATACTCAAAAGTTAAAATTTTTGAAATATTATCTGATCCACAAATTGGATTTTAAAAAAACCACCACCATTCAATTCAGCTTTAAAAAGGAGTCAATTAATCTATAAAAAAAATTTGTCTCTTCATAAATTTTTTAAATTTGAAAGTTATGCTCAAATAATTTTCGTGCTACAATATTTTGAATCCCACGACCAAATTTGGTAATGATTTTCTTTTGATGTAATACGTTCGTTAAACTTTTTTGTTGTAATAGTAAAGAACTTTTATTTATTAATAAAAAAAAGGAAATAAAAATAAATCAGATAAACCAAATGTATGTTGCAGAAAATTCTATGAAAAAATTTTGTTGCACGAAATTTACTTGGTCTCAATTTCTTAAGTGTATAACAAAACTCGGAATTTTCAAAATGCCAAGGCTCAGCCAATTTCCAGTTTAAGAAAAAACCAGCCAATAAGTTTTGAAGCTTGAGTCATGAACAATAAAACTTATCAGTTAAATTTTTTTAAAATGATATAAAAATTTTTTGTTTTAGTATTTTGAAGTTGACCAATTGTTACTACATATAAGCAATTATAGATGATCTACACTGTATATAAATTATAATTGACTGTCTATACTGGATTTTCTCTATAATGGTCTGTTATAGAGAGTGTAAATTGTAATATTATTTATCCATAATAAATTTATTATTATTTTTTGCACTTTTTAAAATTTTTTTTTAATGATATTCATTAATACATAACTGTTCACAAATTTCATATGGATCTCATATGGCACCATATTATTCTTCAATGTAATCAAAACAACCAATGCATACATTTTTAACATGATTGAATTATGATTTACATATAATCAACACCGCAAAGTTGAATCAGGTTTTAATTCTATTTTCAAATTATATTTTGCACATCAATGTGTTAAAAGATGTTCTATAAGTAACAATGCATATCATTTAATATCACATTATTGTTATGAACTTTGGCTCACAAGTTATCTAGAGTCCAATATTCCATATAAATCTCCACTTACTTGGAAAAGGAGATAGAATCTAATCTTCGTTCCAATAATCTGATAGAATGGTATGAATATGGACATCATTCCTTCCTGTAAACTCCCAGGAAGAGGATTTTTTCCATTTTGTTCTATTAAATGGTTTTCAAGTTTTTTGTGCAACTTTAATTATTTCAATAAAATTTGAAATTGATTTATTGTGATTGTCCTTGTGTGTTGGCCCAGTATTTTCATCAATACCTGATTCATGAGACGAATTCTATATATAAAGATATATGTTAGAATAAATTTATTGATTTTTCCAGAACAGAATGGCACATAACAAATATAAAAGGTTACATGCTTTTCCAATGCAACTAGTCCCAGAATGTTCCATTTTCTCTTCACAATCAGCAATTGATTGATTTTCACCACTTAAAGAACAGAAAAAATTAACAATATTAAAAGAAATAGGCAAAAATATGTCCAAATCTTTACTATAAAAAAATAGTACAAGAAGTTTTTGCATAAGGTCCAACAATAAACATATCCATAGTGAGGGTTTGTATTCACAGATACCATAAGGAAGTCACACACGGTCACACACCATTAAAATCAAGTGTTTTAAAGGTATTTTTTGCTGTTTTAATAGTGTGTAACCCCTTAATGGTATTCATGGTATCCATGAATGCAAACCCTATCCATATTGACATTTTCCAGAAAAACGACCGATCCACCCATCACTGTCATAATAAAAGATTTAGATTATACCAAATAGAATAATCTATAACATGTAATAACTCATGTGTCCTCAATACATTTGCCCACATAAATTGTAACATCATTGTCACATCTACATTTATGAGATAATCTTGAATAATTTTTTTATCATCCATCATCCTATTGCAAAATAAGAATTTCTCAACCTAAAGATATTTGAATCATATTATATATAAATAATTTAATTTGTCCACATTTTTTTCAGCAGATGCTTGCAAAATATTGCACAATTCAGCAACTCCATGTGTTCTGCATTCTTTGGCAAGAAGTTGAATACTAGTGAAATTCAATAGTAATAATGCCTCAAGAAAAAAATTCAACAGATTTATTGATCTTTTCCTTTTCCTCTTTAATAATATCTCTTGCTATATCCATTAAATGATTAATTTCATACTCTGAAAGAAAATTCTTGACACATTATCCTCACGAAAATCTAGAACATCCCACCAAAGAGGGCTATAACATTAAATATTGGCATGGGATGTTAATATATAATAAATAGATAGTAAATAGCTTACTTCTTCTTATGAGCAGGTTTATCTTTTTGATTACTTTTGATAGCTTGAACAACAGTAATGTATTCATTTTCTTTCTCATTCACACTGAGTGAATAAAAAAACAAAAATTTATAATTAACTAGAGTGATGATGAGTGGCAATAACCACCACCATTCTTACAATAAACATTTACTCATTTTCAAATACTTTGCTGTCTTTTTGTTTTCTTTTTTTTATTTTTAACTAATTATTTATTTATTATATAAACTAGAGTGATAATGAGTGGTGATAACCACCACCATCCTTATGATAAACACTTACCCAGTGATATTGGCTATTTCTTTCTTTTATTATTATTTTTTTGGCAACTTGAAACAAAAAGAAAAAGAAATTATTATTATTGGCACTTAGTGTTGCACAGGGGGGTTTTTTTATTGACATGATTGATTTTTTTTTTTCTTGTAAACAATTTATTTTTTGACAGAGTCCAAGATGACAAAACGCGAATCTTCTAAAGAAGAAGTGTTAATAATTAACCAGAGGTACTATTTTTTACTTGTATTGATATAACATGGTGTCTTTTAGTTTATAAATATTTTAATTGGAAATCAAAACATGGAGCAGATCTTGCTGGGTAATTACAAGATTTTCATTGATAATATAATTATAAATATTATAATTACAAAACATCAAGGTGGCATGACTGACTGTTGCAGAAGAAAAAATTCAATATGAAACAATTCAATATGAAACAATTCAATATGAAACAATTCAAGTATGAAACAATTCAATGTGATATTTGATTATTGGAAGTTAAAGCACACATGCTACCTTGAACACTTTACAGTCATTCACACACCTTCCTCAAGTACACAAGGCTAATCTGACCAAGATTACCCTGATGATACATTGATGCAACTGAATTTCAGGGGATAACAAGGCCCTGGAGTTTATCATGACTGTACCAATTGTCAATGACACTTTTCACTAATCTTCACTCATAGTACCAGACCAGAGAAGGCTGCTGGCATGCTAGCCAAAAAGTCATCTACAACATTCCTACCTCTAGGGTAGGGCTGGCTCTGTGACCATGTCACAATTCTGGAGGAATATTAAGAGAATCTGCAACTTGTTTCAAGCACAGGAGGTTGCAATTCAGAGTGGAGTTGGTAACCCTGAAATTGCATTTGGACTCTGATGTTAAGAGGAAAGTTGTAAAATAGTGTTTATTTTGTATAATCATTTTCCTAAATGCTCTGTTTCTCTGATACTAACCAATTTATAATTTTGGGTAGGGGACTGGATG
>CAJVPN010002073.1:0-10285 GCA_910592215.1 Entrophospora candida
AAACAACAATGTTTTTATTTATATGCGGTGAAACTTCAGTATATTATAATATTTGATATGAAGATTAATTTTTACTTAATAAGCAAGGTGTGATTGGATAGTAAAATTTTTAGTTCTTGTTTATTCAATTATTTGTAATGATCTATACTTTTGATCAGGAAGTGTATATTATTATTTTTTTTTTTTTATTTTTTATTTTTTTTTTTTGTATAATCATTGTTTTGTGTCCAGACCAGCCTTCTTTAATTCGAATTAATTATTCAAATAATAATAATAATAATAATAATAATAATAATTTATTCGAATATTCGAATTAAAAAAATTTATTCAAATTAAAAAGTTTATTCTAATTAAAAAGTTTATTCGAATTATTTGTTTATTCAAACTATTTATTTTATTCATTAATGGAATCTTAAATTTATTCATTCATTTTATTAGATTATTTGAAATCATTGGCTGTTCAATTACCTAAATATTCAAACTATATATGCAACAAGGTTTAATAAAAATTGAAATTAAAAATGAAACTAATAAGGAAAGACTGAAACAAGATTCAATCTTTCCAGTGAGCTTGAATTTAAACTGGACCTTAATTATTTGTTTTATTCGAATTAATTTTTTCATTTGCTTTATTCAAAATTAATTTCCTTGTTCGAATTAATTTTTTCAAATTATTTGCTTTATTCAAAATTAATTTCCTTGTTCGAATTAATTTTCTTATTCGAATTATTCGTTTTATATTTATTCGAATTACTTTTTTTATTCGAATAGAAGCCCTATGCCGTTGAAATAGTGATAATAATAGTTGTATATAACAATAAATACTCTCGACCGTAACACGTGACAATGCCAAATCTAACGAGGGCTCTGGAATAAGGTCCATCCGTAATTATTTGATTATCCACATTTTAATATTAATATGTTCTATTATTAATTTTTTTTTTTTTTGTACTTTTTAATAAACCAATATCCTTATTTTTGAAGAATTCTATCCTTTCGATGCTTCATTTGTATGCTTGGTTTCAGACTTAATTTGAAATATATTGTGATTTAACTTGGAAAAAAGAATATCTAATACTAATAAAAATTTAAATCTTCATATTTAAAAAATTTAATTATAAATTATATCATCTATTACGCCTACTTTCTTGATTTTTTCCAAGTATGGGCACTGTCATCATCATTATCTGAAATGTCGTTTTCTAATGGGTCAATGCTAGTAGAAGCGGTATTAATTAAGAATCATTGTTAGGATTCTCTGAATAAAATTTTTTTTACTTGAAGAGTTATTTCGAGTAGTGAGAGAATTATCGATAATGTTTTAATTCATTACTCATCATTGTTTTGAACATTGTTTGTGGTATTTTCCACAAAGCCCTTTTATTATTTGAAGAATTGGCATTGGACGTAGCGACGGTGGAATTGCTATCTTTATAACAACGATTGTATTGTTAGTAGGTGTTAGTGCAGAATCATTTTTCAAGCAATTCTTGAAGATTTCTTGATACTACCACTATTAAATAAGGTACGTCCATCCAATTGTGACTTAAATTCTCTCTGACGAACTTTTTGAGACGTGAAAAAGAACATTTCTAGTGGCATACTTCAGAACTGACTTGGGCCTTCTCATATTGTTGCAAAAAATTTTTTTTTCATGATCTTTTGAAAAGGCATTATATTATCTGTTTTGAAGAATTGACCATTTTAAAGACTTTATGTTCACCTACATACAATTTACATCAAGTACAGCTTTGCTTCAAAAATTGCAAAAATCAAATGGCCAAACAATTTAACTCAAACTCTAGTCAGTCATGCCTCTTTTATATCTCCGCCATATATATCCCCTCTTAGCCTCATCCTCGTTTTTATCCCACATCTGAACAGTTAAAAATGTCCTTATTCTATATAATATTCTATATACTCGGTTATATCCCATCCCACAAAATTTGAAAAACATATGAAAAAGAGGTATAACTGTACCAATTTATACTAATATAAAACCAGAATTTGAAGAAAATGAAGTTTCGCAAGATGAAGTGGAAGAAAATAGGATTGAAAGCGATTAATTTAGAAATTAATGAAATTGGCATTAATACTTTGTATATAAAGGCTAAAAAATGTTTGCTTTTGAGTGATAATTAAAACATTTACAAAATACTGTATCACTTTTTGAATGAGTTTTTAAGTTAACAACTTGAGACTGATCGGGAAAGGGCTTTACGCCCATCACTAGAGCTAATAAAAACACGAAAGATTTTACAGCCAAATCAATTAAATGTTTTCTGGCCTTCAAGACATAAATACAATATCACAGCTGGCTCTAGTGAATCTTTTCCTGATATTTTAATAAAGTGAAGTTATTATGCTTGCAAACTATAATTTAATAATAGATGTAAATGTCTTTGACATACCAGGAACAAATTGTGAGATGTCTTGTATTGTGGATGCTTGGATCCAATATATAAACTTGGTCACTTTTTCAAAATTTAAGTAGCTTGAGAATTCACTTTGTACTGGTATATAAAAAAAATTAAATGATGTTGCAAAAAAAAACCAAAATGAATGATACGCGTGTATTTTTCAAGCACCTCGTTTTGAAATTTGTACATGTATTTATCCAATAAACCATCACCAAAAGAATTCTGGTCGCCTATCTCCAGGTTTTCAACGATTGTTGGCAAAATCGTTATATTTTCATTGATAACAAACATCATCCAGAATTCTTTTTGGAGATCTTATCATAAAAAATTCCTTTCCTTCTTCCCAAAAAAAGCGTGCGTTTGTATTTTTCAATTATTAATTTAGAAAAAATATAATCTTTTGTTTCTTAATTATAAATGCAATGATGAAGACAGCAAGGAAATAAAATAAAATAATTATAAAAATGAATGAATGAGCCAAAAAAAGAACACAAGCTATTTGCATCATGAGACCTTTCTTCTAATTCTTTTAATCGCTTTTTTTAGTTTTTTTAATTTCTACTTTGACTTCATTCTCGTAAGCGGAAATGTGATTAATACTAAAACAAACAAACAAACAATCTTATCGATCGGAAAGAGTATAATTTACTTTATTCTCTTTATTGTAAGTGTCTGGGGCTAGAATATCCATAAAAAGAACCATTGATTTCCCTTTTCCGTATTCTTTTTCTTTATCTTTTGAAAAAAAAATTTTTTTTGAATCATCAAAATTGTATTTAGGAAGAAAACAGATGGTGATAAAGAATAATAAAAAATTTATTAATGGTTGTGTCACCTACGTGCCACTATTTTAAACTCAACAACCATTCTGACCTTTCCATTATTACATGCTCTGCATATATGCATACGGTCGACACTCGATGTAAGAAAGAGTTGGTTTTGACAAAAACTTCACTATGTAGTATGTGATTCATTACATAAAAAGATCGTCAAACATTTACAAAAATCCCGTGATCCGTACGTAAGTGCCAATTGGCCCTGGAAATATGTTTGATGGAAAAACATATTGATATCGGAGAATATATCAAGATAAAAACCAACTCACATTCATTGATCTGATAAAATTAATTATAATAAAAGACCTTTATGATCAATGAATTTTATAAAAAAATCTTATGTAATGTCATGGAAAACGTGAATGATTTAATCAAAGAAAAAATATCGAAAACACGTCGTTAAAAGGTTATAAATGCAGAAATGCGTTTTGGTATTAACAAACATATGAAAAGAAATAAAAGTAACAACAATAATAAAAATAATAATAAGATAATAGTCATAATCATAATAACAATGTTAACAAAAATAAAAGATAATAAAATCAACATTATCAAATAATATTAAATTTGAGGTGTCGTGGATGTCTTCGTGATGAAATTCACCATAATTTTCTTATTATTTTCAGCCTCGTGGAAAGAAAAGGCGGCGACGATCTGTCGGCCCAAACGGTCTAATTTGATTAGATACGGAGGGTATTTGTTTATTTAAAATTGTATATGTAATTAGTAAAATTGTAAAATTTCGGGATGATCTTCTCTTGCGTTTTTTAAGTGTAAAAAGGCTGGCTTGAAATTTCTGTAATACGGAAAATCTTTCCAACAAAAGAATTTGATTACTTAAATTATATAGAAAGCTCCTTATTAAATTTCGGACTGACATTTATAGTTGACATTATTAGTATTAGTTTTGATGACCTTTTTTGGACAATAATAATTATTTTTTAATAAAAAACGGCCTAATCGATAAAACAAATCAATAAATCAAAAATATGAAAATATTTTTAACTGGAGGTTCAGGATATTTAGGTCGTAATTTTATAGAGTATGCACTTTCAGAAAATGACCAAATTAAGATAAATGTTTTATCACGTTCCAGTGTATCTGATGAATATATTGTCAAGGCATCAGAAAAGGTTTCAAATGGTGACGGAAGAGTAAAAATAATTCGTGGAGGTATTGAGAATATTGATGTATTGAAAGAAGGCGTTAATGAAGCTGATATAATTGTTCACATGGCAGCAAAGGTATTCTTTTTTTGTTTTTACAAAAATATAAATTAATGTTTATTTATTCAAAATTTTTTCTGTTTTTTTTTTTTAGGTAAATAATTGGGGATATTATGAAGAATTTGAAAAAATCAACGTACAAGGAACACTAAATCTTTTAAATGCAATAGAATCATTAAACAGCAACAACACCAAGTCAAGAAGATTTGTTCTTATATCATCATTTACTGCAAAATTAAATAATCATTATCCAAATGACTCATTACCAGATTGGGCACCTTATTCAAAATCAAAATGTTTAAAAGAACAAACAGTCATTAATAAGATATCAGCATTTTCCTCAATTAATGAAATAATAATTTTAAGATTAGGTTGGATATGGGGTAAAGATGATACCAGTTTATTACCTAAATTAAATGATTTATCTAAGAATCCTCTTTGGAAAATTACACCAACTAGTATGAAATTATCCATTTTACATATTACGAATGCGTGTGAATCAATTTACTTATCTTGTATAAAAACAAATTTACCTTCTCACACCATCACCACCACCAACGCCAATAACACCACCACCTCCTTGTCATCAGCACCAATAAGAATTTATGAAATCAAAGATGATACCGAGGATATTACCATGGAGGAATTTATTGATTTTTATGTTGGCACAGCATATGACATCATACCACCAAAACCTTTTAATAGTTTCAGATTTTCTAAAGGGTTGGTTTTTAATATTGTTGGATTTATAGAAAATATTCCATTTCTCAATTATGCTAAATCATGGGTAATAGGAAGCATTTGTAGAGAATCGTTGGTTTGTATATTTAAACCCTATAATCTAGACAACTCTAAAGCCAGTTCCGAGTTGGGTTATGTTGGAAAAATTTCAAGAGAAGAAGGGTTAATCGAATTGAAAAAATATATGAAAAATTAAATTGAATTATTTCATTGTGATTTTTTTTCATTTTGTTAGGATGTAATTTGATTAAATGAATTATTGTGTCTATTTATGCTTTATGATTCTTCTTTTCCATTTTCTTATTATAATTTTATTTATTGTTATAATTTTTTACTTAAATCAATTATTCAATTAATTTAATAATTAAAAATAAATTTTTCTAACAAAAAAAAAAATAAAAAAAAAATTTTGCCGTCAATTATTCTTGAACAAAAAAAAAGGATATGAAAAAATTTATTCAAATAACATACTATCATATATATAATGTCAGAATATACCAATTGATTATTGATCAATTATCATATTATAATCATCATCAGATTTTATTGATGAAAATAATCCAGAGAAAGCAGCTTCTAAAGATCGTTTATAAATGTATTTTTGTGAAAATCCACCACTACGTAAACGTGTTGTTGTTTCAATATAACTGTTATTTGGTTAGGAAAAAATAATAATGACAATGCATGCATACACAAAACACAAAAAAAAAAATTATAATAATATCAAAAGGATACGGATCATAATAACGATCTTTTAATGTATAATGATCAACATCCATATATTCATCAATAAGAGGAACAAATTGTAAAGTGTCTTCTTTTGGCATTTTTCTATTTTTAAATCCAATCAACTCATTAATAGCAATTCCACTATCATACTCTTCTAAAGAAGTTTGCGACAACCCTGGTATGAAATCTTTGCCAGTACTACTTGTTGAAGAAGAAACAGCAATAGATTTTTTGTACGCCAATGTTTTTATTGTTTCAGATGCTGGGGCTGTAGAATTTGCCTTGTAATTGATGAATGAATTGATGCATTGATGAAACAATTGGATATAGTAAATATTTAATATGAAAACAAATTAATTGATTAATTGATTGATTAACTAATTAAATTATATAACTAGCAACTAATAATTGATAGTTAACCAATTCTCTTATTATTTCTGCCTCATGAGCCTCTTTTGCCCTTCGCTCTTCATCTAATTCTTTTTTATAATCTTCGAATTTTCTTTTTTTATTTCTTTTTTCTATTTCTGAAATATAATTTGCAAATTTTTCTTCTTCCTCCTAAATAACAATTAATATGAATCAATAGAACTCTTATAACTATATATATATTTATTTATTTATTTATTTACTTGTTTTTTTGCATTTTGTGCTATTATGTCTCTATTTTCTGAAGTGAACTTTTCTATTACTGCTTCAGTTTCTTTTTTATTTGTATCATTTATAAGATCCCAAGCTAAAGTTATTACAAGTGTTGATATTTGTAGATGTAAAATATAAATACATACGTGTAAATGTACATGCATGTACATAATATATAAATCTATACCTATATCTTCAACCATTTCCAAATAATCATTGTATCCTTTTAAACTATCAAAATCTTCTTGTCTCTTATTAAATCTTTTATTTTAAAAAAAAAAATGGTTGGTGAATTAAAGACGCAAGCAAACTAACAAATAAACTCACTCACTCTCATACACATATAAATATCTAAATATATTTACTGATGTGCAAGTTTTTTTCTAATTTTAATTTCTTTTTCGACTCTTAAATCTTCAAAGGTTGGAACAACAAAATTAATTTTTCTTAAAGTTTGTTTGCAAATTGGGCAAGGTCCTGCACCATTGGCAAATAATCTGTCAATGCATGATTCACACCTGAATATATATAAATAAAAGGAATAGATGGTCAGTAATTATACTATAATTTGTAAAGAGAATTTTGAGTGAATGAAGGGTGATTCTCCTAACATTTTATGATAACATTCACTGACAAGTAACTTCATGTTTGGTGTAAGATATCGATTATTCCTACATATTGGGCATTCTTCATCATTATCAATATAAAGATCCTTTGTTAAATTGTTAGAAGACATAAATTGAAGACTCATTTTTTATTGTAATTTATTTTCATACTGTCACACGCAAAAAACCCAAATTCTCATATTTGGGAATATCTTTTTTTTTTTTTTCTATAAATAATTTTGCAGCACAATTAAAATTAATATTTTTTTTTCATATTCAATATTAAAAACTAAAACCTATAATTTAATTAGTAATATAGTATAACACTTTGTTTTCATTTATTATTTCCTTCTCCTTAGTCTTTCCTAATAAAAAATTTTATTTTTTTTTCCTTTAAATAAAAATAAACTTTCATTAATTATCCGTTATTATTCTCCTTTTTACTATTTGTTTTTTCTTATTACAATCACATTATAATTAAATTAATTAAAAATGAGTAAATATTCGAGAGTAAGTTTTTCTTTATTTTAAAAAATTAATTAAATTCGCTAGATTACTATTAATTTCATTATTTCTTTTTTAGGTTTCTAATTCAGAAGATGTTCAAGAAGTTGAACTTCAAGTACCTTCTTATGAGGAAGCAACAAGTATTGTTAATAATAACGGTAGTTTAGGAGAGTCTTCAACATCGCCACGTTCAACAAGTCCTGCACCACCTGTTATCCCTATACCATCGACGCAACAACACAATAACGATAATAATATTGAAGTAGAAGAAGAAGAAGATATAATAGAGAGTATGGATATCAATGACAATAATATTAATAGTACTAATGATAGTCATAGCAACGAAACCGCTCCTATGATAAGCTCTAATCTCAGTAATAGTAATAATAATAATAATAATAATAGTATTATTGGCAGATTTTCTATATTAAACAAGATAAAGAGAAAACCCAACAACAACAACAATAGTGGTGGTGGTGGTGCACCACATTCCACTGATGGTGTATTTTCAAATTTATCAGCTAAGCCTGAAACAGAAGCTGAAAAAGAAGAAGAAAATCCACCTGTTAGTATTTCGCATTCATTAATTATTATTTATCAATTAATTAGCTAAATATTTTTTCTTCTTCCTTACTTCAGCCATATGAAGCAGCAGCAGCTGATGCAACACCACCTTATTGGGAAACAACCATTATTGCACCAGGATTAATGGGAGATGAAGTTCTTGTTGAAGGATTACCAGTAGGAAATTTTTTTAGTTTTGTTTGGAATATGCTTGGTAAATATTTATTTATTGTTTATTTATTATTATCCATTTTATAATTAACTTTATATTATTTACGAATAGTATCAATGAGTTTTCAATTTGTTGGATTTCTGTTAACTTATCTTTTACATACAAGCCATGCAGCCAAAGTAAGTTTTATATCAATATCTACATATGCACATTAATTAATAATATTAATTAATAATATCAATTAATCGATTGATTGATAAAATAGAATGGGTCTCAGGCTGGTTTAGGTATTACATTGGTGCAGTATGGTTTCTACCTTCGTGGTAAATCATTACAAGATGCTGAATATTATAATTATAGTGATGATGATAGTGATAAAGATGGTTTAGCAAAAAATGAATGGTTAAGGTAATTAATGATAATTAATAAATTATTAATTAACATCTTAATAATCATAATGATTCACAATCATCATGATAATAATTGTAATATTTTGTAGTTATATTCTAATGTCTTTAGGATGGTTTATTGTAATCAGAAGTGTTACAAATTATGTTAGAGTTAAAAGAGTGGAAACAATTATGAGAACCACACCAGAAGAAAATGTGTAAAATAAATAAAACAATATTTAATTAGTAACTCATTAATTAATTAATTAAGTGCCAATTGTTTTTTTTTTTTTTTAATATATAAACTTTTTTCCTCTCTTTGTAATTTTTTTTTTTTAATATGGAAATTAAATAATAATAATACCATATATATATATAAACATACATACACACACATATATGTAATTATGTAATTTTTTTTTATATTCTTTTTTAAATATTAAATATTAGATTATATTTTATTTTACCTTGGACAACATTTTGTTTTGAAGCTTCTAATTCTGTCTCGGAGATTGTCAATAAACATCCAAAATTATTTAAACTAGAAAAAAAGAATTTCCAAGAAATCACTAAATCTATCATTTTCAAATTAATACTTGCTTCTTTGGATCTCATCTAATTTTGATTATTCAAACGTAGCAACTATAAATGATAGCAAAATAAAGTTGAATTAAAAATGCCATTATTTTATTTTGGAGGGTTAAAAACATAATAATAATAATAATAATGATAAATGACAATAATAATGAAAAATGATAAATATATGAATGAAAAAATTTGATAGATGATAGATGATAGATGATAAATGATAAATGATAAATGATAAATGATAAATGATAAATGATAAATGATATATAGTAAATGATAATAGTGATAAATGATAAATGATAATAGTGATAAATGATAAATGATAAGTAAAGAATTATTTAAAAACTAAATTTTTAAATACTAAAATGAAGCGAAAAAAAAACCGCCAAGATTAATTATTATTATTATTACTTTTAAAATGAATATGAATGAATGATTAAATGATTCTATGCAAAAATCTATTAACTTTTTAAAAAATAAAAATAATAATGAAAAATGAATTCTAAAAATTCAAAAAACCACTACTTCCTCTCCAAAAAAAATTGATTTTTTTAATTTCCAAAACTTGATCAAAAACCTAACCAATAAAACTACTTCCTCCTTTTCTTTTTGCTTTCTCTTCCTTTTTTTTTCATCTTTCTTTAATAGATTAATCAATTAGCAAATAAAAATCTTCCAATGTGTCTACAAGTATTTTTTGCACCATTGTTTCTATCCAAAAGTTTACAAACAGCATAACCGTGAAAATTATTATTTTCCATTACAAATTCAATGTTGACAGACTGTGATCTAGCATTCTCAATGAATTGTTTTACATCATCCAAAAAAACTTCAAATTCACCAGCACAAGCCCAAATTTTGGGTAG
>CAJVPN010002074.1:0-10280 GCA_910592215.1 Entrophospora candida
TGTTTCTCTGTTCCGTTTCCTGTTCCTTCTGATCAGCCAATAAAATTTAATTTTGACTGTGTAACAAGGAACAGGAAACAGGAACGGAACAACTTTGAACACCCCTTATATTAATATTTATTGTAACGGTTATGCCACAAATTACGCCACATTACACATGTAGATCATTACATCATTTCTATATTTAACTTATCATTATGACATGATTATTTACTTCGAATTATTTGTATTGCTCAGTTGACCCAAATATAGTAGCATTAGTAATTAGCAATTAGTAAGCTAGTAATACAGAAAATAGGATTAATAAGCATATTTTATTGGACAAAATATTTTAAAGGTCATGTTATTTGTAATACCTTAAGAGGTATAAAAAGGCTTGGTTTTAGACCAAGTGAGAAAATAATGTGATGTGGATCATGTTAATAACATTCATAATAATCTACAACAATTAAATACCCCCCCCCCTCATTGTTAATAATTAAATAAACACATTTTACCTTATTACGAATTTTTGCATAGTTAACAGGAAAAGCCATTTTGAATTGTTCCATGATCCTCTCTGATGGTTAGTGGTCTGGCCACTAATCATTGGTTAGGAACCCCCCCCCCATTTGATTGTTCTATGCTGCTTGTAGGGACGCCTCAAGTGATATAGTTGTAAATATTTCTTGTATATATATATTCTTTTATTTTATTATCTTAGGCTAGTGCCAACAGTACTTAGCATTAGTACTATAGAGTAGGAACTGCACAGTATAGAATATTTTGGGAAGGCTTTTAGCTGTGTGCAAAGATGGAGGCCTTGGGAATTGAGAACCCTTAGCTGTGTGCAAGGATAGGGAGATTTATATATTGGACTTTTATATTTATTTTATCTTGTATATTTATTGGACACATCCCGAGCTGTGTGCAAAATTGCATGCTTGCAATATATAAAATTGATAGGGACATGTTCTATATAGTAGACATTTCTAATGAATTGAAAAATAAGAAATCTAAGCCAAACAAGTCCTTACAATTATTACTGAAATCACAACCTGATCTAAATGGACAAAAAAAATTTTTTTTTCCTTGCACAAATATACATAGAGAGGGTGTACTTCTTTATGACCAAAAAAATAATCTTTATTATGTACATGATATCCTAAGTGGCAGAAAATTTAATATGTTTTTCTCTTGGATTTCATTTTTAAAGCATACTAAAAAATTATATAAAGGGAAATGTTCTCCCTTATTTACAATTTTTTTAAAACCTGATCCATTTTCTGCCAATTTGAGTAGTATTCTTAGAGAGAGGGAACAAAAATATTTTAAACAAAAAGAAATTCTCTCTGTGAAAGAATTTCAAACTTGAATACAACAAAAAGTTCATGAAAATTTATTTATACATCAGTTATTAAGAAAGAAATATCTGAGGGTGTTGAATTAATGGAAAAAAATATGACAATATAATTAAACAAAAATTAATCATTGAATGGAAAGATATAATACTAATACACAAACAGTAATAGATAAAGTTTTTGGCATGGATAAACTGACATTTCAAACAATTGAAGAAATTGAAAATATAATTGATGATTTTTTTCAAATGAAAATATGCAAAGGCCTTTCAACTAAAAGTATTTAACCATTTAAAGTGCAATATCTAATTAGCCAATATTATCATAAATAAGGATTTGAAATTCTACCAAAGGTTCGTGGAATGTATCTTAGATGAAATGAATTAGAAGATTACTGTCATCAACTTTTAGCAACATTAGGACATAAAGAATCCTCAGAAGAGTATTATCAGCAATATAAACTGTGAACTATTAATACCTTTGATTTAATGTGTAATAATTGCAAAAATTTAAAAGGAGAAATGAATAAATTAGTCTCTGGCATCAAAATGGTATTTTAGGCAAAAGCATTGCACATTCATCTAAACAATTATTAACTGAAATAATTTTAAAACATAATGTAAACAGTTACATATGTTTATATTTATATTAGGTATGTACTGTATATAAATATATAAATTAATATATTTTTTATTAGATAATCAAGCAAAAATCTGTTGAAATTAAACAATTACAAGAATCTATATCTACAGAAATGAGTAATTTAATAAAAAATGTGTAAGAAAATGTAGTTAATAATCAGATAGATACTAGTAAATTAAATCCAATCCTTCAAGAGTTAATACAAATTCTGTGCAATAAATTGAAATACCATCCTATGTAATATTTAAAATTGTATTCTAACTTTAATTTGTAAATTTGATTTTAATAAATGTTCAATAATAATTTTATATGTATAATGTAGGCTCATTTGTTGAGCTATATCAGTTATACTAATGCAGGAACATCTGTTTACAATACAATTAAGTCAATAATGCATATGCCTTCAATTTCAACCTTAAAAGATTATATGAACGTTAATGAAGCAAAAACTGGATGGCATGATGAAATTGGAGAACAGTTTTTATATCTATAAAATTTGTGGTCATGAATGTATAGGATTTTTTCACATGACTTTTAGAATACAAAAAGGTAAATATTAAGAAAATAATAACTAGATATACAAGCAATGCTAATATTTTTTTACAGGTCTAGTTAATATAATAAAAACTGGCTATTTTTCCAATTAAAAAAATTTAATCCATTGAATCAAAGAGTCACTTAACTATTTGCACGGTTTATTTTTTTGTATGACAAAAATTGGAGGACTATATACAGTTAGAAGTTGCATGAAAATTTTTTTGTAAAATTTCTATTTTATATATTTCTATTTCTTTTTCTTTTTATTATCCGAACCCTAACCTCCTACATGCAAAGTATCCGATTTTCCCTTGATGTATGGCCAAATCCTCACGTTCTTTAATAACATTGAACGTCGGCGGGCCATTCATTGTCATCAAAATCTGTACATTCCTGTCAAATTATCATCAAGTGCGCAGATTACTCCTGACAGAATACATTCTTTTATTTTTATAAATAAAACTATTTTTATTCTATTAGCAGTATTTCATGTTAATAACATGATCCCAAATTGATTGGGATATAATGAACCGTGATTATTGCCACAATCACCCACAATTACCATGATTACTACTACTATTACTACTAAGTTGGTGATTTTATTATTATAAATAAATCAATCCTGTACAAATAGGTTGAATTCTTGATGTGTACATAACTAAGTATTTTAATAAATAACCACGTTACAATTCAAAAAAAATTTATTAAAAAAAATTCTCATCGCGGAGAGCCTTTCTCATTAATGGTTATCCGAGGTATAGAAAGAGTTCTATGGGTTTAATAACAAATGATATTAATCAAAAAAGCAAAGGGCTATAAAGGAATCAAAACTTTTGGGCCATTTCAAGAATCAATATGAAGTAGGCAGACATTATTTTCTTTTGAAGCAATTTTCACTGAAGAATTATTAGATAGTTTTTTGTTTTTGTGCTATAAAAATAAATGATACACTATATACATGTACCTACCGTAAATAATTATGGCTTTATGGTTTTACGATTTATGACTTTTACGACTTTAGGACATCGAATTTATTTCGGCTTATTATTATTATTATTATTATTATTATACCGTGATGCCGAATCGCCGATTTCGAAATAAAAATAATACTTTGATTAATATTAATTGATAATTCAATCAATTGAAATTTATTAATTTTTTTAATTTTAGTTTACCAATAATAAATAAATAAATAAATAAATAAATACTAAATGTAAATTTTCAACTTTTATAAACATCAATTTCCAATTTTTTTAATAGTTCAATTGCTTTTGGGTGTTTGTGCAAGGCAGCTAATTTCAAAAATTTAATTCCTCTTTTTTCATCTTTAGGAACTCCAAGTTTTCCATAATAATACAGATCACCCAAATTAAATTCAGCTGCTACATTTCCATTATCAGCAGATAATGTCATATACTTGATAAATAATTCCTTATCAAAATTACCAGCCTTACTATTCATCAAAGAAAATGCATAATGAAGTTGACTGTCCCTATTTCCTTCATCAGCAGCTTCTTTATATAATTTAATTGCATTCTCTTTATCTGGGGGGCCACAATACCCCTCATGCATATAATATGCTTTCCAATGTTTAGCTGCTGGGTTTCCTAGTTCAGCATGAGCTTTAAAGCATTCCCAAGCCTTTTGCCTCTCTTTTCTTTTATGTGCTTTATAACCTTCATCAAATGGAATAATTTGTGTAATTGAATCAGGTTTATTAATTTGTTTAGTTTCTAGCACTTCTTCACTATCACTAACAGAAACAGAATATTTACTGCGTACTATAGTGCCATCTGGATTACTTTCTTTTTTTGGAAATGGGGTGCTTGGATTTCTTTTGCCATATTTTTCGGACAAACTTTTCAATTGAAAGAAAATGGTTTGAAGAGATGTCCTTAATGTGGGTTCATGTTGCCAAGCTTATCCAGGATAATAGAATAATTGATGCCCATATTAATACTTTTATTTTATCTAAAGATTAAAATTCTAGAATTTATAATTTTGAAAACTTACCACCCATAAAAATCTTTGAATATTCTTCTTGTAGTTTTAACATTTCTTTATCTGAATCATCATAAATAATCAATTCTCTTTTGTAGCTTAATACATAATCTTTAATTTGTGACATGTCCCATTTTTCATAAGGGATTCTTTCAAATCCAAGCTCCCAAAGTAACATCCCGAAGCTAATTTGTTTGCAAAACAAAAATACATATTAATAAAATAAAAACATATTACATACATGGTAAATAAAAATGAAGCCATATTTCTTACCTAAATATTTCACATTTAAAATTATAAGATTGTTTAAGATTATATAACTTTTCTGGAGATAACCAATGAACAACAACTGTTAAGTTTTTCAGTTCCCTGGTAGTATCTTGAACATTACGAGCATAATCAAAATTTGCAATTTTTGGTTCCTTTTTTTTAGTCATCTAATTTTTTTAAAATAAATATTATTTAGATATATATATATATGTGTGTACACACATAATATGTTTTTTCAATTACCATAATATTTCCACAACGTATATCATGATGAAGGATGTCACATGAGTGTAAAAATGTAATCCCACGACAAATTTCAAGAGCTATTGATACTTTATCAGGCCAACTAATCTTATAGTTATTATAAACATCATCCAAACCACCAAGTTCTGCCCACTCAAGAACCATAATTGTTTCATCATCAATTGTAGAAAGACCATAGAACCTCAATATATTATTTGAATCATGCAATTTTCCCAAAATAGCTAATTGTGATTGAACAATTCGATAATCAACTGGTAAACTAGCTTCATCGGGAATTTTTATAGGCTGACAAGCAACTTCTTTATGATCATCATCTTTCAAAATTTTTTTGTAAATTTGGTTTTTTTTTCCTCGGTAATCAGATTCTTTTATATACATAGGATCTTGTAACATAGTTGATGATATTTGAGTTGCCATTATAGGATTATCATTAGAATCTTGTTTATCTTTTGACTCTACCTGATTTTTGATAATAAGTACTTCTTGCAAAGATGTGTTCATTCGTTTGTTATCATCAACAATTCCACCATGAATTGACTCCAAAAACTAAATTTTTTAAAAAGATATATAATATAGATTTTAGGATATATGAAATTGATTTAATGATAATCAAGAGTATATTGATTATAATATGCGTATAAATAATTTTTAACCTTTTCCATTTCTTCATAATCCTCTTCTAGACTTCGTTGATCAATTCGTTTTTGCTCCTCAGGAGCAACAGTCGTTTTAAACTCTAAATTTCTCATAACATTATCAATATCTCGAGTAAGTTTTTCAAACATCTCTTTGAAATTTTTTGCTGAACTATATTTACTGCATCCATAAAGATGAGTAATATCCTTAAGAAATGTTCTTATCTCGAATAACACAGTGGTAAAACGTAAAAAATGATTTTGATAATTTCCATCACGAAAAAGGTGTTCATTTTCTTCTTTTTTACGTTCTAGTTTTTTAATGTAAGCTGGAGCAGCATCTACACGATCCAAAAATACATTACAAATTCTCTTATTATATTGTGCATTCTCATAAATATTCTCAATTTGTTGTATTATAGTTTTTGCCGTGGCTATTAAAGAAACGAAAGGTCTAAATGCTTCTCCCACAGAATCAACACTGTTATATAATGATTTACTCATTATTTTTTTTTTGAATAAAATGAAGTATTTGAGTGAATGATTTTGTTTTTATAGAAATGCGTGGAATAGTGGTTTTTTTGCAGATAGTTTCCAAATCTCCCTCTTTGTTTTTAAATTATAGTATTAGTACAAAAAAGGATAGCTTAACCAACTGTGCAAAACATTAATATTGAATGATTATGTTTGGAAGTTTGTGGAATGTGTATCGGAATGTCCAATTTGGGGAAATTTTTTAATCGATGATCTTTGAAAGCCAACAACTTTATGATAATGAAAAAAGTAAACCGAGAAAATTAAAGCTAAAGATTTAAATTTCGTTTTTATCGGTTTACTCTTTTAATTGTCATAAAATTATTGGCTTTCAAAGTTGAGGCATTTTACTATATGTAAAATCTTAAAAATTTCAGACTCTTTTTATTGACCAATTTACTTTTAAATATATAATTGTATTACATTAAAAAGGTAACCAATAATCTATTTGCGTGGAAAATTCGTGTACCCGAAAACATCCGATTATTATATTAATATGTACTAGTATATACTAATACTAATACTTTTATTGATGTTTTCGGGTATAATTCTATTTTTATTAATAACCCAAAAATAAACAGGCATACTTTTATTTTTTATTGATGTATGTTTTTCAATCATTGATGTTTTCGGGGTATAATCCTATTTTTATTGATAACCAAAAATAAGCAGATTATTTATTTATCATATATATTTAAATAAATAATTGATATTTTCGGGTATAATCCTATTTTTATTGATAACCAAAAATAAACAAACATATTTTTATTTTTTATTATATATTAGAATAATTGTCAGAGTAAAATAGAATTTTTAATGGAAATTGTTAAACTCACAAAACTTTATAAAATTCTATCTGCATCCCTGTAAAAATACAGAAATGTATTTTATTTTATTTAACAATTATTGTTAAATAGCACTCCTTATACCTTTCTCCAATGCACATGTTGAAAGAATATTTTCACAAGCAAATCTGATAAAAACAAATTGAGAAACAAAATGCATGTATACATTGAATATTCATTTAATGATTTTACTAAATGGTCAATATTTTACTTTGAACATTAAAGAAAGAATAAATAAGTTATTCAATATAAATTTATTAAAATAAAAGAAAATGTGCGCATTTTTATGTAACATAAACCCACCTATATATGATTTAATTAAAGTAATTTTGTAGATTTAATCCAACTTTATTTATAATGGGTCGTGTTTCTATAAGAGAGAACTTTTAATGGTTTTGTTTGGTAAGAAAAGACAAAATTGATAGTGGTATTGCTGATCTTTAAATTTATCATCAATGCCGATAATTTCTTTTTTTAGAAATGAATTTAAGATTTCGAACTCTAACGCGATTATGTCGTCTTTAGAAATCAAAATTAGGTTAAAAATTTTTCCCATAAAACAGCAATCCTCTGGGACAAGATTATACATGCAGCTCCGGTCGTTTTGCTGATGCCAAAAGTCGAAATTATCTCGATTTCACTATCACTATAATAAACCATATTATTTCTACCATTATACCCTTCCTTCGTTGGTGTTCTATTAAAAAAATAATAAGCAATTGCTAGTATTTAGTCACAATATTAGTAAAATTATATACATTCGTTGGGGTTTGCCTACATGTTCATGACAGTTTGATGTTTTATCAGTAAAGATGTCTTTTAATAATATAAGACAAGGATTCTAAATATATTGTAGCCGGGGCACACTGTTTTTATAAATACTGATGATCCCGCCAGATTAACTTTCAGTTAAAACTGAAATTTTGAGCTTAAAACTTTTCGAAGGATTTGTTCAAAAATTTATTAAAGATTATGCTTGTTTACCAAAAACAACATAATATTTATTCAAGACGTGTATCAATATGAATGTGATCGTGCGTGATATTATTAAAAAATTATATGATAAAATAAATGAACTATCAAATAAATTTATTTATCGTGGACAAAAAAATAAATCATTAAAAAACAAGTTTTGATAATCGAGGATGTGCAAGTGAGAGGAGAGAACACAAAATTTTAACCCACGCAATTTGTTGATTGACCAATTAAAATCGTGAATTTGATAACGTAGAAATAGATATGGGTTTGATTCATTTTGTCAACAATCACTTCACCAACAATTATTTCGTCAACGAATCTAAGAAGTTGGAAGCAACCACGCGACAAACCATTGAAGCAGTCTAATAAATTAAATAATCGTACTACTCGAAAATGTATTTAAGGGGTTGGTTTTCGACTTGGTTGAAGAATAACTCTCTTCCTAACTCTTTTCTTGACCATATCACTTAATATAATCAAAATAACCTTAACATAACAAATGTCAATGAAATGATCGCAAACACAACGAAATTAAGATACGTGATCAAGACGAAAAATGAACAAGGCATGAAAAATCAAACAAATGTTACATAAAACAACACGTTGATGGACGTGGTAGATAAAAAATAAAAAATAAAACCAAAAAGGTAAGGAAAGATCAAAATTTTTTTTTTAACATCAGATGAACGAATAATGAAAAATAATTAGATTTAGCAAAATAATAAATAATATATATTTATATAAATAAATTAATAAAATAATTTTTAACTAAATCAAAGAAACGTCTCATTTTTTCATCTCATGCTTCCCAAAAAATTGTGTTTAGTAAAAATTGATTTTTTTATCAGCTCAATGCTCACTCGATCTGTTCGATAATGATCACTCTTCTACAACGTCTTATTTCCCATACCACTGTTTATTTACAAAAAAAAAAAAATAGTAGATCAAAACCAAAATCATACAATCTATCCCAAGTAAGGAAAAAAGCAGTGTTACGGGTTTTGAGCAATCTTTTATAAACACGAAATAAATCTCTTATCATTCGTGTCTTATTTAATATTGTTCCTTTTGTTCCCAATAGTCCTAATCTATAACACCAATCTTACCTAAAAAAAAATCCTATCAGAACGTTTATTTTATATCGTATCTGTCTTCTTCTTTGACGACTAACTCGATTAAGATATTGTTCTTGACGATTAAATTATTAAGGTCTTGTTAAACTGATCTTGATTAAGATCCTGTTCTTGTACTATATCTTCGTTCATTATTACAATGATTACGGTTATTACGATTATTATTATTAGTTTTAGTATCAAACGATAGATTGTTATCATCACATTTGTATATAGCATCATTGTCATCATAATTCGTTAGTCAAATATTTATGTAATTTAGTAAAATTTTATTATTGTTTATTAATGAAAATATCAATTCATTTTCATATATTCCTTTAATGACTAAAAACAAATCAAATGGTGCTAGTGGACTGGCATCGTAATAGTATTTGTGCGAAGCCTCTATTTTTTTCTTTGTATTTGGCGTGAATCAAAATAAATTTTTTATAAAACAATCAATTCTTTTAGACAAAGAGTCCAAGACAAGTGAACAGCCACTCATTCATCAGTAGTAATGCCAGAAGTATTGTTATTTGGCTCTAAAGAAGAAGGAGGAGAGGTGCTATTTGTTAACAACCAGAGGCCCTTTTTTTGCGTTAATATATATTATTACAAATATCTTATTGAAATTAAAAATGTCATATCTCCTAGGTAATTATCATAAAATTCTCTGCCAAGATAATGAATGATTGGTGTATTTGCTTTCGTAACCATCATTAACATTAATATTAAACAAAAAAGGCAGCATGACTGTTTGAAGATAGGGCGAGAATCCGTGATGATTTGAATTGATTGTTCGAAATTTACATTGGGGTAAAGCACTACAGTCATTTTCATCTTCATTGTGTATATAAGGCTAATCTGACTTGTGACACCCAATAATATGTTGCAACTGAATTCCATGGGGATCTCGTGGCCTCGGAGTTTATTGAAACTATATTATAAATTTTTATATTTTAATTATTAAATCATTTTATTGCGCGTAACAAATTAAAAAATCAATTTTTTTTTTCCAATGACTTTACCACCTGAGCTTTTGATTGAAATATTCAAATACAATGATGATAATTATAAAACATTATATTCTTGCATTCTTGTCAATAAACAATGGCACAATAT
>CAJVPN010002075.1:0-10279 GCA_910592215.1 Entrophospora candida
ATATTAAATGTTGAAATGCAAATTTGATTTATGTAAGATAAGTGGACAAGTAAAACAAATGCATATCATCAAATAAAGGCTCTTTTTAATTTAGTGTCAAATAAGCATTAAAATAACTCTAAACTTCATGAAAACAAGGGTTATGCAAATAATTAATACTAATAAAATAAAAATAAAAATAAAGCTGTTTTGACTTTCTTCTGTCTTTGATACTAACTCAGACTGGTATCTCAATAATTGATTAATTCTTCTATGTTTTAAGTACATAATCCAAAATACAATAAAAATACAAAATTAAACTAAAATTTCTAAGTTAAAATCGTATCCTTTATGGCAGATACTCCCACCAAGCACTATAAATTATAAATCTGGATGGGTTAGTATTTACAACTAAGAAAGGCATCCCAGTCTTAGTAAGATAAAATAATAAATAAATAATTAAAAATAAAGATGGTTCTGCAACTAGGAAGTTGCACTTAGAGGGGGTGCACTTAGAGGGTTGACAGTAGTAGCAGTAGCAGTAACAGTAATAATAGCAGTATAATGAGAATGAGATGGCAGTAGTAGTGGTAATATATATATGAATAAGAGGATTGTTATTTACACAATTTCGATAACAAATATTGATAAGTCTAACACAGTCAGCATTAGAAAATTTGATGATAGCATATTACAATTAGTCATAAGCCTTCACTTATGGTGACCATTTGGAACAAAACACTGAACATGGAAGAAACGTCAACAGGCTTTAGTAGACTTATTATTATTTCAAAGAGCCAGGATTCAAATTCCGAGTCCCTCTAACCATCCCGAATTTCCATTGTAACATATCCTTTGGGCCAAAAGGTTGTATTTGGAAAAGGAAATTTTAATAATTTGGACCATGAAATCATTCTTTGAAAACCCAAATTTTATCTTGACACATTTCAACCAACCAGGTGCAGAATAAGCACCACATCAATCATCGTTTTTTCTTCATGTTCTTTTCCTATAAAAATCAAAACAATCATTCAATTGGACCTCCAGCACCAAAACCTGCGGCCTTTATGAAAAATTAATATATGGAGAAACTTCTTTTGACACTGCAGCTAGATATAGGCAGCCATATATATTTTAAAAATATTCGCAATTGATGATGAATATTTATCCAAAATTCATTTAAATCAACTCCACCAATGAAGTTATCCACAATAATTGCCCATTCATTGAACAATTCACAAAAAGAGGATTCTAATTTGTTGATTATTTTAAAGGACTAAGTAAAATAGGAAAGCAAGCCTATGAATTAGAGGTCAATCAATAATAACCTTGGTCTGAATCAACGATCACAAGAGAAGATTAAAATAATTAATAAGAAGCCCAAAGATGATAGCTGATGCCAAAAATAATAACAAACAAAAAGACAAAATAATTATAACACTAACCAATGAATAAGCTCAAGTACAAGCAGGGAATTGGTTATACAGGGCTTCAATCAGACATAAACTAGTGACCACTAATAATAAAACTAGAGAACTAAAGAATCAAGATGAAGGAAAAGGAAAAGTAGAAGCTTGCAGGAAATAAATATATATATATATGTATTACTATATAAATAATAGAAGCACATAGATCTTGGTGGTGAAGTAATCATTTAATATCTGCAACGTTAGCTAAAAGGCCAACTCCAATAATATGTAATTAATTATTATTCGATATCATTATTAATAATATTTAAAATTTGTTTAAATGATACATGTGATATGTTAATGATGCATAATATCTAAATGATATGCTAATAATACATACAAGAAATAAAATATATCGATAAAAAAAATTATTATTATTATTTGAATATATATAAATATCTAATTGATTAATTATTCGTTAATGGTGAAAGGGTGGAAAAAAATATTCGAAAAGGTGGAGAATTAAAGGAATGGGGAAAGAAACAAGGGATTATTGAATTACTATTTCTTGAGAACAATTGGCACTACAAAAACAAAAGTTTTAAATTAATAAACTTTCTTTGTAATATATATAATTTTTTCATTATTAAATATTACTCACAAATAATAATCAATAATAAAACAATTATAGCAGAAGCAATAATAATTCTCATTTTCATATCTTTCCACCACATTTGCTTTCGTACTTTATTTGCTCCACGACGAAATCCTTGAGCTGAAATTGATAAATTTTCTATTTTTACAAAAAAAAAAAAAGATTTTCACAGTTAATAATTTAATATTGACAAATTCTTTTCTCACTCTTTCACATAAAAATATCTACCAGTTTTGACATGTAATGTATCTAATCCCTCTCCTCTTTCAGCAACAGTTTTAAGATTATCACGCATAATTCCTACTGTCTCATCGATTTGTTTTTGGATTTCCACAGTTTTGTAAGGCGGGCCGCCAGCAGTACCTTCCTTAGGTAAATATGGGTCATATGGTCCAGAAGACCTATTAAAAAAGAAAATCAAGTATACTAATGTCGTTAATGTCTGTTCCTTCAATCAGTGAAATAGAATCTTTTCGTTTTTCAAATTAATTTCTCCAAATAAAGTTTCAAAATGCTTTCTTTATGTAAGCTTTATGTTCTATATATTAAATAATACGTACATTTTGTTATTTCAGTGATTCCTTGGAGATAATATCAGATAACAAATATTTATTATTAATGATATATTTTTTGAAATTCTTTTAGTGGAGAAAGAAAAATAAGAATTAAAAGTTTTACATTTTATTATTATTGCTGCTGTTGTTAATAATTTCCGATGAATGAAACTAGTACTAGTTTAGTATTACTATTAATATGGTGAATATTAATAAAATAAAAAATTAAATAGTAAGTCATTTCTACATTTTGTTTTGTGTGTTACATGACTAAATTTATTTAAAAATCAATACTTTGCCTCGGATTAATATAAAAAAATTGTATGACTGATTACAATGCATGACGTAAGGTGTCATCGTCTCTCATTACTGCTTTTATCTATAACTTTGCCCATTCATTCTCATTTAAAAAATTATTAATAAACACTCAATTTAAGCAAATGCTTCATTGTTCCTTTTATATATTATTGATAAAAATATGGTGTCACAGAACCGAACCATATTTGAATATACGTTAGTGCTAGTTTTTATGATATTTGGGCGACTTAAAACGGAACCAAGTTATTAATCACATGGTGCATCTTGTTTAGCGGACCTTGATTTACGGACTTTGGGTTTAACGGAGAACAATTTTATTTTTAATTAAACATGCGATAACAGAAACTTATTAAATAATTTTTGATTTTAAAAACTGTCAAATAATTAAAAAGACAACGTCGAATTGATGGGTTTATGAGTGAGACTTTGATATATATTTATTTGTTATTATCATTTTATTAACATATATTAATATAACAAGAGAACGCAATGCAAGCTTTTGCTTTTCGTGTTACAAATTACGCACACCGTTCTACGCGAGAACAAAAATTCATTTGGATTTGGGATTGCATCTTCTTCGTCGCAAAGAACAAAAAAATGATGTCACTCAGGCCAAAACAGTAGTCTATTTTATTAAATCCAAAGTTTGGGCAATTGGGAAATTTTCCAAAAATCCGTTAAACCGAGATATCTGCTATATCGAGAAGGTTTTTATTAAGGTTTATTATGGAACCGTTCTTTGAACATTATCCGTAAAACTGTGATTTTTAATTAGTATCTGCTAAATCGGGGTCCGCTGAATCGAGATTCACTGTGTAAATAGGACAGTTGTCCCCCATTTTTTTTTTTTTTTTGAAAACTTGAATATTTTCATGAAACAAAAGTCGGATCTTAATCTTTATTATCATCCTCAAAAACGATGATTCATTATTGTTGTTTGCTACTTGTTGCTATAATAATAAAATAAACAACAAAAGAGAGAGGTCATGTCACGAAGGGTCAATGCATCCAGCATGAGCCACCAGCAAGAATTCCTTTGCTGGACTTTAATAACACACTTAGGTGAGTCACGTGGGTTCGCCTTTGCATGTCTTAAATTCTATTCCATAATTTTTATTGCGTAATCTAAAAAAAAAAATTTTCAAAATAATTCAATAGAAAAAGTATAGTTAGCAAGTTTGTGGAAGTAACTGTTAAATACAAGATGCATGACGACATACGAAGCTTCCAAAGGAGTCCGTAAAATATCCTGATGAACATTTTTCAATTATTTAATAGTTTGTATAGGCGCAATCAAAATAAGTGTTAAATACAAGATCAAGAAGTTTGAAAATCAAGTTTTGCAAATGAACATTTTATCAATTATTCAATATTTTGTATAGGAGTGATTGAAATAAGTGTTAAGACAAGATCTGTGAAGTTGTTTGCAAAATATATTTAATGAATGTTTTATCAATTATTCAAATATAGGCAGGTTCGATCGAAATAAGTGCTAAAGTCAAGATCTATTTGCAAATCAAGTTTTCCAAAATGAACGTTTTATTATTCAATAATCATATAGGCGGGTTTGATCAAAGTAAGTGTTAAAGTCAAGATTTACGAAGCTTGCAATCCAACTTTGCAAAATGAATGTATAGACGTGATTGGTCAAAGCATTTTTAGTAATAAACGAATAATCAATTCAATTGTCAATTAATTTAAGCGCACAACGCTTTACTTTTAGTAATAATAATCAATCCAATTGTCAAATAATTAAAAGTAACCGAATAATAAATTCAATTGTAAGTGTGTAATGCTTTTCTTAAAAGTAAACGAATCAATGATCCAAAAAAAACAGGACATATGATAATAATAGTAAAAAATGTTTTTTAGCATTTTTAGTAATAAACAAATAATTAACTAATTAAAACATAATGCTTTTCTAAATCCAATGGTACGATCCAAAAAACAGGACAAATGATGATCCGTAAATAGTAAAAATGTTTTTTAGTAATTGTCAATTAACTAAACGCATAACACTTTTCTTAAAAAGTAACAATCAATGGTACAATCCAAAAAAAAACAGGACAAATGATAACAATAGTAAAAATGTTTTTGATAATAGAATGATGCTTTTCTTATAAAAGTAAAATAAACAAATCAACAGTATGATCTTCATCACACTAATTAAAAACAAAAAAGAAAGATGCTTCACCACCACCAAAAATTTATTCTAGCATATATATGATAAAATAAATAAACAATAAAAAACAATAACGAATTCAATTATTGAAATTAAATAGCTCTTAAATGTAAAACAAACAAAATTTTTATTCTTACCAAACAGTTCTCTTTGGTCGGAAAAAAAAGATATTTATTACTATTGCACGATCATGTGGAAAAAAAGTATTGACCATGCCTCTCCTCACCTTTCAAAGCATTGCATGCACACTTGCAATTGAATCTATTAAGAAACGAAACATTTGCTGTACGACACAATTTTTGCTAAATATGGTGAAAGCATTGATCATACCAACAGTCAAAAAGACCAAGCGCGGCTAAACGCAAAAGGAGACAATCGGCGAGGAACCTGCACGAAGGTCACTCGCCTTACTGATTTTGGAAGGTGGTCATGACACGGCAAATGTTTCGTTCCTTACTTTGTAAAGAATATTCAGTTCAGTTCAGTTACGATACGAATCAGCATGAATCAGCACGAATATTCTAAACGTCCTGTTTCTCAACTTTAGTAAACTGAATTTTTGGGAAGGATGAGATCAAAATAAAAGGGTAAAACTTTGTGATGAGTCGTTTTTTTTTTTCTTTGCTGCGCTGGCTTGCAAATTGATTTGAAATTTTGTTAATAAAAATTGAAATTTGAACAGAAATATTTTCGTTTTCCAAAAAAATGATAAATGGTTATGGTCACCTTGACCATAGATCAAAATATGTTTGCTCTTGGTCGGTTCTATGTGGTGATGAGTTGATCTCCTTCCTATGGACATTTTTGATTTCAGCTTCGATTCCTTGAAGGTAGGTAGGAACGTTGATAAATGAATACAAGGGATTGAAATTGTTAAACGAAAAGGGTCAATGGAGATGAGTCGACGCTAATTTGGTTTTTCGTAATAGTAAATAGATGTTGAAAACATTTGTCGAAAGCATTTTTTGTTGAAATTAGACTATTTTGTATATCGTTTTTTACTATAGTAAGTGATAAAATAATACAGTTAGTGTTTAAAAAATTAGACTGTTTTGTATACATCGTATCACCATGATAACACATGCAAGCTTCTACTTTTTTATTATAAGCATATGAAAGTAAAAACTGCATAAAAGTTAAAATTAATCTATCTATATAGTATATATATAATAAACATCTCGACTTCTTTGTACGTATGCGTTAGGCTATTAATAGATTACTTTGTATGTATGGTGCAAGTCACTTAGTCCAATCGAAAATGCAATAAAAATTTTACAGTCACATGATTTTTATTAAATAAATTTGTTTGATTTTTTCATACATCGTTCATGTTTCCTCTCGATCGTGTATCTTAATTTCGTTATGTTTACGATCATTTAATTGACATTCGTTATGTTAAGGTTATTTTGATTATGTCGAGAGATATGGTCAAGAGAAGAGTTAGGAAGAGAGTTATTCTTCAACCAAGTCGAAAACCAACCCTTTAAATACATTTTCGAGTAGTACGATTTTATTAGACTGTTTCAATGGTTTGTCGCATGGTTGCTTCCAACTTCTTAGATTCGTTAACAAAATGATTGTTGGTGAGGCGATTGTTGAATCAAACCCATATTAATTTCTACGTTATCAAATTCACGATTTTGATTGGTCAATCACCAAATTGCGTGGGTTAAAATTTTGTGTTCTCTCCTGCTCACTTGCACATCCTCGATTACAAAACTTGTTCTATTACTATTATTTCATTTAAGAGCCTATTTTCTTGAACTCAGCTCGAATTTGAAAATTCGGATTTTAACTCGGGCCTACTCAACTTAGGGTTTCTATTCGAATGAGATTTATTCGAATTATCTGTTATTAATTCGAGTATTCAAATAAAACGAGTGAACAATTAACAAATATACATATTTTTGAGGTTGCTGAGAGTTATTGTATTAATATGGAAATTTGTTTTATTTCTATATTTTCTTTACAACGTTGTTAGTTTTTGCAACCATCAATACTTATTACCTCTAATTTTTTACACTCTTTTGAAATTGCCCTTAGAAATTTTTAATTGAGAATAACCAAAATTAAGGATCTGTGGTTTTTCTAATGAAAGAGCTTGACCCATTGCAACATATTTTCATCAACGTTACGTCAATCCTCGAGTTTTATGAACAGTCAGAACAGGCCCCCGGATTGACATTTAGATATTTATCTACTTCTATCACGTATCGCAGATTTAGTTATAGTCCCTCTTTTTTTATTGATCAAATATATTAATATATTTGTCTTAACGGATTTTAATAATAATAATAATAACAAGTCAACGAATGAACTAATATAGACAAATAATAAATGATAACATACTGCTAATGAGCTCATCAATTGTAATAGTATTGCCTGAAGAACTATTAGGACCGGTTGGAATGTTAGTGGTATTTGTATATGAGAAGGTCCAGGTGTAAATGGATATTCTAGGTTTAATACTAACAACGTGTCGACGTTAAATCAAAATTAAGGTTGTTCGAAATATACTCTGTGGTTCTATGTTGATTGTACTCACGCCTTCGATGGTTATGGTGACAGGATTACCTACAACAATTGGATCAGGGAGATATTCTAGTTTACTAAAGGTGATTGGAAAAGTACCGTCACATGGTGCAAAAACTCCCTTTACCAATGAAGGTGAAGGAAATGTGTAAATGATAACTGGAAAAAAGAATAAGGAAAGTAAATGCTAAATAATTTGTTTTTTTTTCGTTTATTTTATTGTTATTGTTATTATTGTTTTATTTTAAAGATTTTTTTCTCACTTCAAGAGCAGACGGTGAATTGATGATTCCTATTTATATAGACAAAAATTTTTTTTGATTACCAAAATCCGCAACAACCTATTATGTAGCGAAGAAAATAATAATTAATTGGAGACAAAGTAAAAAAAATATTGCTTTTTAGTAACATAATATATATATGTGACGGATTTTATATAATGAATCGTCGTATTATATATTGTTATCGTAGTTTTTTTAAAAACCAATGCAGTGTGTGGTGTAGGTAAGGAAGGATAGATATATTTCTGCTCAAAATTTAGTCAGAATGATATTTAACATGCAGTTTCACGAAAACATATACTTGCGATTCATAAAGTCATATATTATTTAGCTGTCGGTTTATTATTGACATTTATGACAAGACACATATAACTGTTTTCTAATTATAATTATAATTAAAAAGAAAAAGGTACAAAAAATTCAGAAATTCAAATAATCAAGAAATGAAGTATTGATTATGTAGTAACAGTAATGGTTCCTTTTTCACACCCTAGTTTAGTTACTCCATCAGCAGCAAGAACTAAATAACAATTGTCAAATATATTAATTAGAATATGAACAAGCAGGTTAACGAATGAACTGATTTAGGTAAATAATAAATAGCAATAATAACATACCATTAATGACTTGATCAAGTGTAACGGATTGGCCTTTAGGTGCGTCAGGAATGGCTGGAAAGGTAGTGGTGTTTGAATATGAGAAGGTTCCAGCTGCGTATGGACATGTTAATTTGAATTCTGTACAAAAATCAACATTGGTGGTATCTTTCACTGTTCCCTGAAAACTAGTAACTAATTGAAGTATAGTGCCTGCTTCTATGGGGTCTTTATTTGTGCCTTCGATGTTTGCGGTAATAGATTCACCTAGAACAACTGGATCGGGGGTAACAGTGTATGTGGTAAAGGTAATTGGAAATGCGCCACCACATGATGCAAAAACTCTCTTTACCAATGAAGGTGATGGAAGGGAGTAAATGATAATTGGAAAAAAGGACAAGAAAAAGAAAATGCTATATAATTTGTTCATTTTCGTTTTTTTGAGATTTTTTTTTTTCTCATTTCAACAGACTCTTTATATAATCAAATTTCTAGATGGTTTATTTGCTTTTAAGCTATTACTATTATTAGAATTCGTCATAATCACCAAAAAAATATGCTATTACTATATTTAAAAATTTCCCGATGTGGTGCGACGCCGAATCTTGGGATCGTATTGTTTGAATCATTAATTCGTAATACATGTGAATCTAATATATACTAATACTAATATTAATATTAATATTAATATTATAATTACTAATACTAATTCGAATTATTTTTGCATATTAGTATATAATAATAATCTGATTTTCCGGCTCTTATATGTCTCAGTTTTTCTTTAAATATCTCAAAATTTTACTAAGTAAAGTGGGTATCATTTCTAAGCTAAAATTAATCCCCGTGGCGAATTACATATAAGAATGTCATTAACTCAAAATCACAATTTCGGTAGTTTGGGCCTTTCTATTGTCCATGCCCCATATTTATTACTAATTCTTTTTTTTATTTATTTATTTATTTATTATTTATTTATTTATTTATTTTATTAAATGGTTTGAGGGTGGCTGTTTGTAATTGTTGGCTTGTGTAGATGGGAGGTCCCATCCATTAAGTATTATGTTATTTTTTTCATTATACATGAATCATTTATATTCAACCACTTTTCTTTATTTCATTAATTATATATATATACACACATACATCCATCAAGAAAGGCAAAGAACATTATTGAAATTTTCCATCTCAAATGGAATTATACTTTTAATCTTTAATATTAAATTTATTAAATTTATTAAATTCATAGACAATGTATATGCATTATTCATGTAACAACTCTTTGATTCTTTAATCATTAAAAATAATTCTCTTTATTTATATATCTTTGTTATATTATTGTTGCCGACTTCTCCCATTTATGTATTGGCCGTATACGATCACGTGTTCTAGCTGATCAAAATCACGTGACCGAAGAATTTTATTGCATTTTTGATCGGAAATTTTTTCCCAAATCTGTCGTCGAGGCGCAGTAAGTTGCGGGATTAAGGTGCCTTGCACTATAAATGAAAAATTTATGCATATCTAAATATCAATATGCAAATAAACCAATTATTATTATTTGCCAAATACAATACAATTTCTTAAATAGGAATAAACACACTGGTCTTAGGGAAATTCTTGCTCCTAGTAAAAAAAAAAAAAATGAATGAAGGTATTTTTTTCTTACACAGAAAATAACTTTTAAAAATATGTAGTGTTTTTACATCATAATTTAATATTTTGCTTTATAATAAAATAATACTTAGCTAAATTCTATAAAGGTAAATAAATATT
>CAJVPN010002076.1:0-10276 GCA_910592215.1 Entrophospora candida
ATAATCTTTTTTATTTGCATTTAACTAATTAATAAACATTTGATTATATTAATAACAATAAAGGAAAGGGCCAAGATTAAAATATTGATGAATTGGAGAATTGATTTGGTTTATAAACTGAGGTTTTATATTGTAATGATAATAGTTTATTTAATTTATTTAAGATGAAAAAAAATACAACCCATTAAATTTACAATTTTGTATTAATATCTTAGTGCTAAAATAAATCTCAATATTCTTAAAAAAATACATAATAATAAATATATTTTCTAGCAGTTCTGGTGATTCAGAGTGCAGAGGGTGCAGATGCACTAAAAACATGGATCATTTTATGTGCAAATTATAATATATACATAGTACCAAATAAAAAATTCATTTTTGACTCTAATGAAGACTTTTTTAATTACCCAAATATATCCCTTCTAATTAAAATATCTCTTATTATACTTCTTTTAAATGCTAATGTAGAAAGATGTTTTCCCAAACAAAGTTGATTAAGAATAAATTAAGGAACAAAATGAATCTTGATACATTAAATAATCATTTAATGATTTTATTAAATGGACCTGAAATCGAGGGCTTTGATTTTGAGAAAGCATGTGAATATTGAGAAGATAAAAAATATAGAACTATTTATTTCCATAATTTGTAACTTTTATGAATTTGATCATATGTGCACAAATTTTTTTATGCAGATCACAAGATCGTTGAATTTCCAACACTGCCTGGAACATGAAGTACAGTTCGTTTTTATGCTAAAGTGAGGCATTAAGTTAACCTATAGTTAATTTAAAGTTAGCCCGCCATCCTTTGATTAAATTAGTTAGACATGTTTAATTAAAAAATGATGACACGTTATAGACAAAAATTTCCCATTTATCTTCATAAAATAAATTTTGAATGTTTATATTAATATAATATGCCATAACAAATTATATATATATTATGATTGATCTTATAAAGCAATATAAATAAAATAAATGATTTTAATAATGTTTCAATTGATTCACCTACGGAATTTTCACCAATAAATCCAGTGACTTAGTTGTACGATTAATTATTTGTCTCAAAAAGGAAAAAATCGGGTTTTATTCAAAACAAATTTATAAATTTTTTTTAAAAGATATTTAAAAATGTCATATAATAAATTATTATCATCATTATCACAAGAAAGAGTGGATTTTGTACGTAAAATTGATAATGAAATGTATGATAATGCTCTGGGTAATTCTAATAGAGAAAGTAGAAAAGCTTATTTTTTTTCATTAGTTGAGAAAAATGAGGCGCTTTCTGAAAATGAAAAAGAATTTTGCAGGGAAAGGTTTATTTATCAATTTGAATTAGAAAATGCAGTAAATAAATTGGGCAAACAAAAAAAATGTAACAAGTGTAAACTGAGAAGATACTCTGACAGATTCTGTGAAGGTTGTATTGGTTTACAATTACAGAAACTTTTTAATAATTGGACATCTGGAAATGACATAGTCAATAACTTTATTCAACAATGTCAAATAAAATCATCTCTGCCAAACTATATCTTAGAATGGATACCTTTTGAGCAATTGAAAAATGTAACAAAATTAACTGAAGGTGGATTTAGTTCAATTTATAAAGCTAAATGGATAAGAGGGAAAATAATTGATTATGATGAAAAGGAAAAAGAATTTAGTTATCTTGGTGCTCAATATGTAGTATTAAAAAGTTTAAATAATTCAAGTAATCCAGGAAAAGCATTTTTTAATGAGGTTGGTAGTTTTTATATAAAACAAAAATAAATAATGCTGTATTATATAATACTAATTGATTTTATATTTAATTACAGGCAATTAATTATTGTAAAATTAAATCAACTATGATTGTCACTTGCTATGGTATAACTAAATTCCCAGATAATGGAAATTATGCAATAGTTTTAAATTATCATCTAGAAGGAAATTTAAGGGGTTATTTACAAAAAAATCATTCTATTTTGACATTAAAAGATAGAATTGCAATTTTTAGATGGTTATGTGTTGCATTATATTATATACACAAAAAAGATTTAATTCATTGTGATTTACATAGTGGTAATATATTATTGGAAGGAGGTACTTGTTATATTACAGATTTGGGATTATGTGGACCAGTTGATGAAAAGTCATCAAATAAAATATATGGAATTGTATCATATGTTGCGCCTGAGCTACTTAGAGGCAAAAATAATACAAAGAACACAAAGGAAACAGATATTTATAGTATTGGAATGTTAATGTGGGAAATATTTGCAGGCCATCCACCATTTGACAATAGAGCTCATAATCATCGTTTAATTTTTGATATATGTGAGGGTTTACGACCACCAATATTACCTGTAATGCCTAATGATTATGCACAGATGATGCAGAGGTGTTGGGATGTGGATCCATCAAAAAGACCAACTATTGATGAGCTTGTGGGCTACGCTTATAATAAACATAATGAAATTTTTAAAAATGAAAGTATAACAAATAAAAGCTTAAAAAATAATAGTTTAATAAAAAGATTATTCAAATTTTCTAAAATTAAAAAACATGAAATCGAATTTAATAATGATGGTAGCAGCAGCGACAATGGTGATGGCAATGGTGGTGGTGGTGGTTCGCAACAAGTACACCGACCACATCCAGAAGCATACCATACAAGTAGAATATTAGATGATGAAATTACTAAATCAAAAAGCTTAAAATTTTATACAAGTAATGATAGTTCATTAAATGATCTTGATTTTAACTCTCTTCTCTTAAACGAAGGTGAATTAAATTCTCATTGCCAATTAATTGAAAATTATTACTCGCTAATTATTATTAATAATCTTTTTTATTCACATTTAATTAATAAACATTAGACTCTAGTAATAACAGTAAAGGAAAAGGTGTTGAGGTTGATAAAATTGGTGAATTATCAATGGATGATTAATTTAATCACCATGATAAATTTATTTTTATAATAATATTTTGAAATTTTTAATTCTTTTTCCTGTGAGATAAATATTTATCATCGGACGTTTTCCTTTTCTCATTTCTCCCCTTATTATTGTTAACTTCACATTTGTAATTGTTCTTTAATTCTTTTGTTTCATAAGGTCATGCACATTATATATAATATGAATACAGCATTGTTGAATTCATGCCGGTGGTGAAAACATCATTTGTGTGAGAATTCTTTATTGGTAGAATTTAGCACATCGATCGATGTTATTATTAAAATGTCCAATAAAATTTTGGAATCTGAAATTTTCAATAAAATAGCATTCTAAGATTTTTATACACGATAATAATAAAAATTATTTACATGTCAGTCTTTTTTCTTTTATTTGATCTTTGACAATCAATTAACTTTTCTTCGCATTGTAATTGAAAGTTTTTAGATCGATTAATCAACCTACAAAATATAATTTAAAAATAGTTTTATTTATTCATTTAATTTTAAAAGAAATAAAGATGAATTTATTTTATTTTATCAATTGAGTCAATCTAGGAAAAAAAAAGAAAATGAATCAGTTTCACATATATATATGAATATTCATTATATATAAATTATTAAAATAATTTTATTTCAAATTGAGAATTCTTCAAACTCATTAAATCAATTTTTTTAAAGCATCGTTACAATTAACAATGTATTTTCTTTGAGTGAGGATGAAAATAATTAATTATTTCATATCATAAATATAATAACTTTTGTAATTACTATATAATTAACATTTTCATTCAATTTCAACTCTTTCTTCCCTTCCATCGTCATTATCACCTATCATCATCTGATAGCAAATCACCAAATAATTTATCAAATTCTTCTTTCGACTTTTTCAACTTTTTGATTCATCATTCTTCTCTTGGAATAGTCCCATTCATCTTTTCTAAATGTCATTATCATCAACTTTATTTGTTATTAATAATTTCACACGAGAATCTTTTTTGTTCATTTTATGTTGAATTTTATGTTTCTTTAATATCAGGAATTATTAATTGTTAATTGTTGTTTCTACTTGAACAAATATAAAGATGATGGATGGACGAATATACGATTGATTGTAAATCTATGACTATAACTATAATGATTATAAAAAAAACTTTTAACTTTTTTAATGATGTTGATTCTGACTCTGTCAATTTTGTTCCAATAATTTTCTTTTCGTGTGCTATTTGCATATTTATATTCATCCATCTAAAAATATCAAATTATATATTTATAATATTTTCTCCTTTCTAAAGAAAATTTATTTTTAATTATTTAAAGCTTGCATTTATTTGAACTTCATAAATGCAATTTTTGCATTAGTCAATTCTGGCATTCTGACAACTAATAACATTAATAATATTCATTAATCAAAAATATAATTAATAATTTTTTATGCATACATAAATTCATGAGTACATACTTTTAGTAAACCAAAACATTTGGCAACTTAAATCCTTTAACCTAAAAATATAATTTACTTCAAGTTTTAAATATAATCTAACGTATGATATAAAAGCTTTGTTTCCTAATTAAATGTGAATGTAAATGTAAGTATGTATGTGTATGTGTATAAATAAGCATAACTATCTGCTAATTACCTTATGTAAATCTCTATCCATTAAAACCATTTTACAAATTTGTTCCAATAATTCATCATTTTCCTTATCGACTTTCAGTATTTTTACCGCTGTCACCATCATAATCACTATTGCTACTCTTTAAATAATGGTGAGGCTTTTCTGTTAGAGAAGATATATTAATGTTTAAAGATTGGAATTTACGAATTTTTAAAAAATCATCAAATAAAAATAAATATCAAATTAATCGAATTACCACAAAATTTTTTTAAAGTTACAATCCATCTGTATAAACTTCTTAATGTCCAATTCTCAAGAAAACCATTACTTTCGCTTTCTTAGCGGCACTTGCAATTCTTCTACAATGATGTGAGAATAATTTGGGATCTTGTAGTGGATCTATTTGTACAACGTAGTCCACATCGGGCATATCAAATCCTCTTGCTGCAACATTGGTACATAGTAGAGTTGCGGTTGATATTATTGGTAAATTAACAAATGATTGGTTGATATGTATCTTTATTATCAATCTTATTGTTGTTAGCTAGTGGTTGAATTAGTGATAATGTGGATAATTATATTTATTATTGTATTATTACAATAATAAATAAATTTGCACACGCCTGCTCTTCTTCCAGTATCCATTCCATTAAATTGTGATAATTTCACAAATAACGAAATAATTATAGTGAATAGTTTAGTGTATTTAAATATATATGATTCTTCCTTTGTAAAAATAATCAACAAATGCGCATGTAGAAAATTTCTTCATTTTTCATTAATCTTGATATGGTTCACATAAACTATATCTAATCTGTATGTAATCTATTATTAAAAACAATATATATGTATAGATTTACAACAACAACAATATGATTCATTTAATAGATATACACATATACATAGTAAGTATTCTCTGTTCATCTTTTGATACAACATCTTCATTTTTAACTACAACTCTAGCCGGATTTCTTAATACAGCCCATACAATCTCATTTAAACTATCAGTCACCTCAGCCACCATAGCTGAGAATAAACTAGTTCTTCTTTGCTTTGGCAGATTTGACATCATCATATTAATATTTTGTGAAATCCCAATGCTTCAAATTCTTTAATGTTGGTGTTGTTGTTGCTGCTACTTCTAGTATTTCTATCAACTATCAAATCATGTAAACGTTCAGGTGTACCTATGAATATATCTGATCCTGTTTCTTTAATATCTTCATTGGATTAGTAAATTTTTTGGTAATTAATTATCCGATGAATTATTGAGAAAAATGATGAATTTGCTATGCCAATTCCCTATAAAATAATTTTTTCAGTGAAATTAATACAATACAAAATATTATAAATATTCATATGTTAAATATATTACCTCGTAGATGTAATGACCAGAGCATCAATTTCATTTTTTCTTAATTAATGTTTTCTATTAACCAATTTTCAATGATAGGTATAACAAAAGCTAAGTTTACCAGCCTATCTATTTATACGAATATATATGATAAGATCATATTTTAACAATCTAATTTCCTGATTACCTCAATAACTACTTCATAATAATAAATAATACTTGTATAGAAGTCATCTCTGAAAAACCGATTGTGATCAATGTTTCTAAACTAACATATTGGAAAAAAGATATGAATCAGTTAATTGTGTTTGTGATTGCTGAAATTTTTTAAATATTAATAATAAACGTATATATGGGTATGTATACATAAAAGGAGTCAATTTAGGTTCCAAAGAAGTACAGTACATGAGCCAGCTTATTAAAAATTTTTTTTTCAAGACTATTACTCTAGAAGAAGATCAATGAACAGAAATTCGATTGGTCAATTAATTGATATTAATATTAAAAAATTTTTTTTTACGATGATAAAATAAAATTCAACACTCAAAACGAAAAGAAAAGATGCTCATTCCAAAGAAAAGTCGTAAACTCATCTATGAAAGTCTTTTTAGAGGTAAACAAACTAATTTATCAAACCATCAACCAATTCAAACCGATCGAATTTTCTCAAAAATCTAATTATCAAAATTTTATTAAGAGGGAGTCTTGGTAGCAAAAAAGGATTTCAATGCACCTAAACATCAAGATATAGATGTACCAAATCTACAAGTTATAAAAGCATGTCAAAGTCTTAATTCGAAAGGATATGTGAAAACACAATTTTCATGGCAATATTATTATTACTCATTGACTGATGAAGGCATCGAATTTTTGAGAGAATATTTACACTTGCCTTCGGAAATTGTTCCTACTACTTTCAAAAAACAAACTAGACAAGCTAATAGAACTCGAGGTATTATTTAGTGATTTGAGGGTGCATGGTGCATATATTATGTTATATACACATACATATATATATATTCACATTTACTTATTCACACAAACCTAAAACATTATATAGAAACTGAAGGAGGTGATAGAGATGGAGCATATCGTCCACCACAAAGTCGTGGTGGTGATCGTGATTATCGTCGTCGTGGTGATGATGATGATGGTGGAAAGAAGGAGGGTGCATCTAGTGATTTCCAACCAGAATTTATCAGAAGCTATGGTCGTGGTCGTGGTGGTCCTCATTAACAAAAATATATATATAAATAAATATAATTAATTTAACTATTTAAAATACATTTTTCAACAAGGTTTTATTTATTTTCCCTCTTTCTTCTCTCGGATCATCATATCAGTATTCAGTACATGCAAAAGTTCTTCTTGAAACAGAAGATTTAAAATAAAAATATTCTAGTTTACGAAAATGCACTCATTTTGAAATGAATGATTCTACCAAAACATTTTATAGTTTACAGGCCCATACAAAATATCATATCAGTATAAAAATCATGAACGTGGTTAATGTATTTGGATGTGAAAAAAAAAGATTTGTTACCAAAACTAAACTCGATAGACATAAATACATAAAAAATTGCTTTATAGGTGGTCGTATGTTGGGTGTCAGTGTTCAATTGATCTAATTAACAAAATTTCTATATTACCATATGCAAATATGGTGAAAATGTGGACGCACGCCCAGGGCTGACTATAGACAATAGCATTAAGATTATTAGGAGGATAGTTAGTCAGAGAATATATTATAGCTATTTTAGGTATGATGTCGACTAACTCGTTTTTTGCTGTTGCCAACCGTCATATATCCACAGCGTCCTTTAAGAATGCAAGATAAGCATATATATAAATTGTCAGCTTGCCCCTTTTCCTGCACTGCTTTCATAATGTTCTTTTCTTTTTATCCCTGTTGTGTAAACTTGGCATCCATTCTGTCTATATGCCCATTTTATTTTCTATTAAACAAGATAGGCTAGTTAGGCTTATTGTAATACCTGTCAATCATACGGATCTTTAGAAGGCAAAGGGAGTTAATTTGTTATTTATTATTATGCATTCTTCCTATATCATTCCTTATTGTCTAATTACTAGCTCAAGAAGTGACGCCTGGTAAGAAGCTTTTATTTCTATCCAGTTCCGATAAATACTTGATTGATATTTACTTTATTATTTGTTGTTTCGAATCCTTTGTCTGCTATAAGTACATTTATTAAAAACATGCATTATATTCCAATCTATAAATTCTTAATAATTACTGATTTATTTTTTAAAAAAAAGAGGCAAAAGCAATAAATACATTGGAATGTAGTTGTAAAAGAAATTGCGGAAGTTAAAGATGAAAATAAAAAAACAAATTTCTGGATAAAAACGCATTATGAAAGATGATAAAATTGGAAAGAAATAGAATTCAATCCAATTCAATTTAATTTCAGAAGATGGTTGTGTTTAGGATTGGGTGAATCATGAATTATATTTTATATGTGCTAACGATTATAGCTCATAAAGCAAATTGGGGTGAATAATGCTGTAATAGCCATTGTTTTAAGAAGGGTGCTCCCAACGAATGGGCACAGTCTGCATTACAATTAATTGCAAGTTCTACCTACATATGTGCCATTCATTCAATGTGCTGTGACTCTTAATTTGGGTTTGGATTTAGAGTGGTTCTCTTCCGAAACTGTTCAGGGGATTCTAAAGAATCTAGGGTCACAGAATTGGTACCATCACATCTTCTAAACAACAAAATTTTTATGGCAATGTCATTCATTCTACGCTAGTTATTTGCACCAGAGTCCGTTGTTCAAAACTTCACATGCTACTGCTAGATTGACGGATAAAAAATTTGCACGTAGTCGAAGAATTGATGAGATAGATTTTGAATCTTCCGCAACTGTTTTCGATTATCCAATAGTTTCAAATGACATTGAAACAAAATCTTGCTGGAATCATCATTATTTAAAATCAAGAAGATATGGCCAACATCGATGATCTTAATCATGGAATTTGAAGGAAGTCAAAATGGGAGATGAAAGAATATTTGAATGATACACATCCACATAATTTTGCTGCTTCATTCGTTTGAATAACTTTTTCTGTAAAAATGGTCAGCAAGTGTATCATGAAGATAAAGAACAAGATATGGATCGAGTCAATCATCTATCCCAATACGTATTTATTCTTAATAAAATAATAGATTGATTACAAAGATTTATTTTGCTTAAACTATATAAACTAAATATTATCTGTCTATGAATCAAAAAACTTGCTGTGAAGGCAATAATCCCTATATTCCCAACAATTTTTTTCAATACAAACAAAGAAAAAAAAATATATGCCAATAATCATTGATCATTTCATTGTTTCATAGCGAATAATCCACTAATAAAGTCATTGAAAATTATCAGTTTATATATACTGTGTATAATGTAGAAAATAAAGGCGATCGTAGTCCTGTTTATATGCCATTTTCTTGATGCCATTACCACTAGACCTATTTCATAATCTTTAACTTTGTTATATTCTATTGATTTATTCAATGCATAACAATTATTAATAAAACCCATTTTTTGTCCAATATAAATAAATGTTTGGATGGACATCTTATTTATTTTGTCAAAACACATTAACCTACAGTTTTTCAAAAAGGGAAATCTTCTAGAGTCCGTTTTATAGCCCTGTATATTGCATCTTATCAGCATTTGTCTGGAAACAAAAGCTTTGTTTTCGGGATTAATTGACTAATAACTTCAATGATGAAGTTAAATTTAGAAGATATACGATTATTTCCGATTGAGACCCCAAGCGAGCCGAATTTAGATTTGATTTCATGACTTGATTTGAATCAAACCAGATTTTTAAATTAATTTTTTATTTTAACTAGAATAAGGCAAATTCAGTCAACCTTATTTCAACAAATCTATTCCCCTATAAAAATTATGTAGAGGATTGGTACAGATGCGGAATGAATACATAATGAATTTTCTCGTATGGAATCTGGATAATAAATAAAAAAGGACCATAACATGAAAATTATGTTTTGAAAAAAGATTATATTCAAGAAGTTTCCTGTTGTTATTGAAACTTTAAAGAACAATATCACTATGCAAATTGGTATGATTCCTAGGCTAAAATGTTTTTTCTCCACGTAGAGCGGCCAAAATTGCTCATTGCATCGTAATTTTCATAGTGGCAATATACATGATTTTTGCTTTTCATCATCACCAAATAAAAATGATATATTTAGCTCCCGGCGTGTTGAATGACAAGTCACACACAACGCCATCAAATATACTTTACAGAAACTCGCATTTTGTTTGAGATATAGAAAAGATATCTTAGAGTTATGTCTGAGATACATCATGACGAT
>CAJVPN010002077.1:0-10265 GCA_910592215.1 Entrophospora candida
AATAATAATAATAATAATAATAATAATAATAATAATAATAATAATAATAATAATAATAATAATAATAATAATAATATAATAATAATAATAATAATAATAACCAATGGATAATCGGGTATTTACTATTACGATTATTCGGTTATCAACATTCTAATTCGACTGATTATCCGGCTATTAACTTCTATTGATTGACCGATTACCAAAATATTCAAACAACCGGTGGGTAAGACGACATTGATCTTCATAATACATAGAACCTTTGATCTTTAAAAAAATACAAAAAACCCAATGTTTAGAACCTTCGTTATAATAAATATATATTATATCCACTTCCAGATAAAGGTATTTGAATGTCTATTTGTATTAAAATTTATATCATTAGGTAGTTTTGTTTATTGATTTATTAGTTAAACTTGTTATTATTTTCTTCATTTTTGACCACTTGCAGTACATACATTTTCATTAATTAAGGTATGTTATTAAAGGTATGTCTTCATAGAAAATTATCTTAATGTATCATAAGACTAATTGTCTTCATAACCATAATGACAAAGTTAACATGATCAATTATCATAAAATTAATTGGTTATGAAAGCCTAGGCTACATTATTAGTAAAAATAGATATCAGATAGCTTTTGTCCAGAGAATGTAAAATAAAATACACAGGCAAAATTCTTCTGTCCGTTTATGATCTTTAAATATACAGAATACACAGAACCCTTTGTATATTCATTATTGTTACAAATTTTTACTAATATTATTACTAATTTTCACAACGAAAAGTTAGTTGCGAAACCAACACAGTCTTCTGAAAGAAAGAGAAGGAGCCAAGAAATCCCTTTTAACACAATAATCCTTTTGTCCTGTAATAAAATCAAAATTAATTTCATCATTGAAAATAAAAATAAAGCAATTTTTATTTTCTGTCTAGTAATGAATGGAATTAATCATTTATTGAATAGTAAAATAAATAATAAAATAATAAAATAAAGATACACACACACATATAAATAAAATAAAGAGAGATACTTATATAAATAATATAAATAATATGAGCAAAAATGTTAATTTGTGAGTTTGACAATATTATTAAAAAGAGTTACAAGAACACCAATTAGAGAATGAATGTATATTCAGTAGTAATTGTGTTAGAACCCATGAAGAACCAAAACCATTTGTGGTGAAGGTTCTTAAAAATAAAAAAAGATTCAAGTTATATTACAACTTTTGATAAATTTAGGAAGAATAGGTCTATTTAAAATTAACAAAAGAGGAAGGAGATGAGAAAGGATCATAAAAATCAAAAATTCATTATACTAGGTCAAATAATAATAATAATACAGTCCACACCGTCTATAACGGATCATTGAGACCAGAAAATTTGTCCGTTATTAAAAAGGTACGGAATTGTACGGAATTGGTGCTGAATTGGTACGGAATGGAAAATTATTAATATTATTATTATAGAGAAAAATCCGTTATAGAAAGATCTGTTATAGACAGTGTAGACTGTAATGACAAAAGATAATATTGTTTATTTTATTAATGTTAAATTCATGTACAAGGACAATAATTACAATCAATACTAGAGTAAAAAAAATCCTGGTGAATTTCGCGTTGATTTTGTAATTTCAGCGGTTGATGAAAATCTGTATGAAAATAAACAACGTCAACTTCAACAGACATTTGATACCTCTCTTTCTTCTTCTAAAATTAAAAAATTACAATTCACTATTTAATTGAAGCCTTTGCTATAGCAGATATCCCTTTAATTTTTTTAGAAAACATTGTAAAGAAGGTGGTTTTCTGCACATTTGGAAAATCTTAAAATACTTTTTTGTCGAAAATCTGTTGCTATAATCATGGATGAAGCTACGGATGCTTATCAAAGAAGTGTAGCTAACACTCTTTTTGCATGTAACAACAATACAAAATTAGTCTCTGTAGACTTTCTTGCACATGTAAATAATGTAACTGTGGGCCATACACTTGTTAACATTCGCTGCATATATGAAAAATGTTATCGTGAAGTAATTCATATTTCCTACTGTTGCACCTAATAAATTAATTTTTATTTGGTGATGCTTGGCGTATGTTTAATCATTTTTCAGTAATTAAAACATTGTTAGAAAAAGTTAAAGAAATGTTCACTAGAAGTCCAGCACGTCTTCGTCAGTATATGGATGGATCATTTACGATTTCATGGATTTAATCAACTACGAAAAATTACTCTTCCTTGCAAAATCAAGATGGAATTCTTGGCTTCAAGTGGTTAATTATACAAAAGATCATCTTATGTATGTATTAGCATTAAAAACTTCATATCTCTCCTTTCACTCATTGCAATCTAGAAAAATCAGTATTTCCTTTTATTGAAAGTCAACCACAAAATCTCTGCATATATAGAAAGAAGTACCATGGTTGCAACAAATTTTTTTAATTTGGGTCCAATAATTACTAATTATCATTTTCGCCCAGATGAGTTTTATAACAAGCATTTAAAATTGCTCATCAAAAGTTTGCAGCACATATTTCCTCTCATCATGGATGTCCTCTTTTTAGTGCATGTCGAATTTTTGATCCAAAATTTATTCAATTTGTTGATTTAACACAAAGAGATATAGGTATACGTCAATACGATATTATTAAAGAATTAAATAATCTATCTAATAATTTATTAGATGAATGGCAATTTATTGTGGAATGCTTGTCAAATATGGCCGAAAATTTACCTCATTTATCTCAAATAGCATTTGAATATACATACATGGTAGAACAAAGTCTTTCTAAATATAATGCAATTATAGATGATAATTGACAAAATTTAGATTTCCGTTTTGTTATATTTTTTAAATAAGGAAAAATAACAATAATAATAACAATAATAATAATGACCAATTTAATGGTCGCGCAGCTGATTGCACCGTTTAACTATAGATTCGTTTTTTTTGAAAAATATAAAACCGCAGAATATAATATTAGTGTTTTTAATTTTTTTTAGCATAGACAGAATTAGTGTTTCGTCACCGTAGAAAATCATTGTCTCTGGGTTGGTACGGTCTAAGACCTCCTATTTCTGCACCACGAGATCAAATTTCAAAAATAGTGATTTCGTGATTCGTTCAAAATTTTTAAAGATATTTGCAAAATGGATCCCACGTAATTTTAGTGTAATAAAACAAAAACAAAATGAAACCATGCTGTGTATATATTAAATTTGTCATTAAATTGTTGGTTAGCTATTATAACGGTATAAATCAAAAAATGTCTTTAAAATCGCCACGCTAATACTAATTAACCTTGTTGCTAAATTTAGCAATGATCTTAGCGCTCAAATTCCTCACAAAGAAAGAATATATAGAAAGAACTCTATGTACATATTTTTTTTTGAAAAAATATATCTCTATTACATTAGAAGTAGAGAGACTTATTCAATCGACTAATAAAGCTATTTTTTTTATGGTAGGACTAAAATTTTAAAACTGAGCCAACTAACTATATTGTGTAATTTATAATTTGTATAAAAAAATAAAAAAGGGTTATGATTTGTGTGATTAATTTTTCCCAAAACTTTCTCCAAAAAAAATAAAAATAAAAAGATAAAAAGGTATTATTCATTTCTTTTTTTATTTTTATTAAATACCAAGACTTTATAATAATAATAATAATAATAATAGTTTCAAATATTTAAGTTATTTCTTTCAAGTAAAAATAAAAAAAAAATTTAATATCAAAAAATGCCCCCAAAAGCAGCAGAAAAAAAACCAGCAACTAGTGGTGGTAAAGCACCAGCTTCAAAAGGACCAGCCGCGTCAGCAGCAGCAGCGTCAGGCGAAAAAAAGAAAACAGCAGCAGCAGCAACTAATACTGATAATAAAGTTAAAAAACGAAAAGCTAGAAAAGAAACATATTCTAGCTATATTTATAAAGTTTTAAAACAAGTTCACCCAGATACTGGTATTTCAAATAAGGCCATGTCGATTATGAATTCTTTTGTAAATGATATCTTTGAACGAATAGCTGGCGAAGCGTCAAAACTTGCAGCTTACAACAAAAGATCAACAATTTCGTCTCGTGAGATTCAAACTGCTGTAAGACTTATTCTTCCAGGCGAATTGGCAAAACATGCAGTATCTGAAGGAACCAAAGCTGTGACAAAATACACAAGTGCTAAATGATTCATTATAAATATTACGGTTTTTTGTGTGAATGATTTTTAAAATACTTGATACCCTTTTAACTATTATTATTATCATTAGGGATTTTATTCTTTCATTTTTATTATTTTTATTCGCACAAACCTTTACATTGATTAGTTTTATTATTTTCTAGCTGTTAATTCAGCAATTTGTTAATATAGCCTTTAAATATATAAATATACATAAACATACTATCTAATAAATAAAGTTTTTGGAAATTTGGGAAATATAATTTTTGCTTTATTCAATTATAATTTTATTTATTTGATTTTGATAAAAAAAATTGTAAAATTGGCAAATTAATAAATAATAAACTAATATTTTTATTTTTATTTTTTTTTACCAAAATAAATTTATTTCATGTAAAGAAAAAATGACGGAAATGCAATTTTACATTCACTTAGAAAGAAAATTAAAACTGGCATTATTATTTTAATATTTTAGTTTTTAGATTGGGTACTTTCATGGAGAATAATGGTTGTTTATCTATTCGTTTGTTTAATGATCCATTCTTGATTTATCTTTTGTTGAAAAGTCTCATTATTATCAAAGCTGCGATTACAAAAAACAAAATCACTATCAATTGAAATATTTTATTTTTGTACCAAAAGAAGATTCCATCAATCATGGTCTGACGCTATTGATGACGATATCTATCCAGGTAAACAACAACAATAATACATTTTAAGAAAATAATGCTTATAATTAATATATTAAAAAAAAATCAAACCATTTAAAGTTTTTGTGAATCCTTTCAATAGTTTAAAAAAAGGGTAAAGCTATAAAGTTATTCAAAATCTTGAATTAGGATTATATGTTGCTACTATAAGTGGTAATATAACTGTTTACAAAGCTATTAACGATCTTTTGGCATGCAAAGAGATATTCTTACTGGTGTAATTCCTGCTATCTATTTATTGAAGTAATGCTTTAAATATTAGTTTACATGATGAATCACTAGGTTTAAATTCTGCATATTCTGCTCTTATTGTTATTAAAGGTAATAAATCATTTAATAATCATTTAATAAAATTATCAACAATTAAATTCGTTTCATATGTATGTATATGGTATATTTATTATCTATTATCTATTATTTGGCAGAGAATTAAACATTGATGGTTGTTCAGTTACTTGGGTAAAAAAGATATTTGGAATAGTTGCAGATTGTAATTTAGAAACCGAAAACATGAGGCATTGTGGCCTTTTTTTTATCAAGCCACAAAATAAATGTGGTATATTATTATTCAGGAAGTTTTTTTTTTTAAAAAAAACTAAAAAAATATTTGAACAATATTAGCTTATTAATAGATGAGCAATCTTTATTTTTTTGCAAACAATTCTACAAGGTTTTAGATATAAATGTGAATTCATTATTAAAATTGCAAGAAAAATAAAGCAGATAATCAAAATCATTAAAATTCTTATAAATCACCACCACCAACACCACAGCTATCATCACTATCATAATTGATAGTTGACAAAATATTGGAGTGTAAATGATGGAAATATTGGCAAATAACCAGAGATGAGATGTTGTCAATAAGAAAAATGCTCCTGATGTTCTTTTTAGTGTGGATCATCAAAATGAAAATATACAAGTATTTATTTAATTCATTGTCTTTATTTATTTTAAACACAAATTCACCAAATTGATTATATGTTAAAATTACAGGTTGAGTGTTGTAAGGTTAAAACTTTTAGTTTAACATCATCAAAAAATCATAGTGGTTATATTAGTAATACTGTTGGTGAATCATTTAAAATCGAACCATTCCAAGTAGAAATTCATCCTTAATTGATCAGTATAGTTGGAATGGAAGGAAAATATTTTCAAGTAATCTAATAATCTTTGAAAGTTGAACTGGGAGAGTTAAATAAAAAGGAGAACAATAGAATTAAAGCTTAAGGCTTTAGCTGCTTAATTCTTATTATATCATAGAATTTTGAGATTCGAGGTTAGAAATGTTTTTATATCTATATACCCTATATAAACAAATTGAAATTATCTTTATAATAATGGCAAAAGAAAAACAAATTACAAAAATCAAGAAATGATAGTCAGTTTGATGGTAAAAAAACATGAAATTGCTGATACACAAATTATTGAATTGAATGATGGAAATGTGATAAAAAAGAATATACCTTTAAATTTGGCTGTCATATTTGATGGGTAAAACAGAAAAATACACGTGGTATAACAAATATGGTCCAAAATAATCACTCACCAAAGTTGTAACTGGCACATCCAAATTAACAGCTAAAGAAATTGTTCCAAGTCAAAGATACACACATCCAGATATACTCCAAATTCAAGTTCAACTGCGTCAGGAGAGGATAACTATTAATGATAATTCACAAGAGAAAAATTCAAGCTTTTGTGAAATAACATATTCAAATTAAAAACCAGAAAATAGTTTAATAAAGAAATTTATTTCTGTGAAACAATCTATTTTACTATCATTATTATGACTAGTAGGATTGTGCTTCTTGCTTGATCTTGTATAGAAATGTAAGTGGCCAAATCTAAACTTTTGGGCACTGTATCAGTTTTCAATCACTAATTTGGTTAATTAGTTATGAGCCAAAGGAAACTAGTTTTAAATTTATGACTTCACTTGGTTCATTATTTCCTAAATTCAGCTAGCTGTGTTAAATCAGGATAATCTTCATTCAATTACTACTTTATCTTGCAAGTAAAAGTCAAAGAAACAATTTTGCTTTTGGCTAAAATCTTTCTTGCTCGACTTTTAATCTTAACCATCTTTGTAGTCAAGCTTGGTTTCATATTCATTGTTTGTCACAAGAGAGAGTTACATTTTTTATTATAATTGCATATATTTATTATTTTGATACATTCATAAAATTTTATATTGTATAGTGCCAATCACAAGTACACATCCAATAAAAATACCCTTTCCTAAAAAGGATATTCAGCAAGACAGAGAAAAAATCTAATCATCATTTCATCTATCTTAAGTAAAGCTATAAACTGACGATTGGATTTTTCAATTCAGTTGCATAGAACCTGAGATATATCATTTTAAATTCAAGCTAAATTACTATGTTTACTATGTTCGAAAGGCCAAATTGAAACATTAGACTGCAAATAATTGCCTAATTTGGATCATAAATCTTAATTCAGAAAACCTTTTTATAAAATTTTTTACTTAATTTGGAAAGATAATCAGGTTTTTTGATGTGTACTCGTGATCAGCACCATAATATCTAAAATTTCCATAGTTGGACATACAATAAACCAGTTATTGAATGCAATAATTATGTCAAAAATGACTAAAAAATCAAAGAATGATTGCATGTTCTGCATGCAATAACTCATATATGTTGATTGGTTTTGGGCATGTGAATTCATCCATCCTTTACTAATGATGGTGGCTGAAATTATTTTAGAAAATCCAAAATAGTTTCACCTACAGACATTGGGAGTTTAGACTCCTAAACTAGTGGCGAAACTCAAAAATTGCCTAAAAACTCCTAAATTGTGGGCAAAACCCCTAAACTGTCAAACCTACAATTAAAAAATTCATAAATAACTTTTATATATATTAATTAATCTATATAAATTAATTTTATTATAAAAACCATTTCCAAAACAACTGAAAATCAAAAAAATCTTTCTGATATGTACAGCAAAATAGTGTAATAATAATTATAAAAAAATTTTTTTTTACAAATTGGAATTATGTAATGCTGTCATAAATGATGATGCCAATTCATTTGAATTATATTCTTCCTCCTCTTCATAATACTCATCATTAGCTAATACAGTCAGCACAGTGGACACTGTTGCAGATCAAATGTGATGAATGCGACATTCAATAATTTATGCAGTGTAACAAATTGTTTTAAAATAGAAAAAAGGCATATATGTGAAAAAAAACTGGTGTAGCAAATATATATTTTTTTGAATGGAAATATTTGTTATTTTTGTCCTTACTGTTTGGCCAACCAAGATCATTCAGATCATTGCTAGATCAAGAGTTAGATATGAACTAAAGTTTGGAGTAAATTCTACACATATGCACACAATTTATTTAAATTTAAATATTTTTTTTTATTTTGAAATTTAATTAAATCAAAAGCATTTTTAAAGTCTAAAGCTATTATTTGTTCTTCAGTTATATCTCCTCCACCTCTTCATCTTCATCTCCTGTTACATGGGATTCTTCAACTTCATTCAACAACTCATTCAAAATTTCTTTTTCTAGTCTTTTTATGTAAGAAGTTATGTTGGAAATTATAAAATTCCAAGGAATGCATGACCAAATATTAACATTATTGCATCTTGATCATAATTATTTTCAAAATTAGAATAACAATAATCATATTTATTATAAGATGGTAGTTGCTTTAATTTAAGTTTATTATTTTCAGTGAACATATGATTTTCTAATTGCAAAAAAGACTTCTATAACTAACTTCTGAATTACTTTGGTAGTCTATAAAATAGAAGGTGAGTTATTGCCACAAAATTGATTTTGATGACTCAAAGTTGAGTTAAAGTCAGATGATGGTCAGTTTGTATATGTACATATGTAGTGTAATTAATGCTGATCATTTCTTAAAATTGAATACCCTTTTGATCCAAAAAATTTTTGTTCCTTAAGGTGAAAAGAAAAGTCCAATATTTAAATAAAATAAAGCTTTTTGGTTTTTTTTTTATTGTAATTAGAAAAGATCTTTTATTAAAGCTTTGAAAAAAAATTTTTTTTATGCTTATATTTATTAGAAATATCTTCTAAAATATGTTTTTATATACCAGTTTTATGGCATTCTACCTTTCTTTTAACTATCTTATGACCTGATCTTGGAAAAGAAAAAAATATATCAAATACAATGTGTTACAAAAAAAATTGGAAATTTTTAAATGAACATTGTGAAACAACTACTGTATTAGTTCATGTGAAAAATGGCTCATTTGATAGCTTAAAATCATAATTTTTATTGATAATATTTTAATAAGAAATCCTTTCACCATTATTTTCAATGACCAGTTCACATCTCGATTTCATTGAATGAATTAAACTAATTAGAAGTGAATTAGGAATTGCATCCCACTCCTCAGCCATAAACTGCACCAATTCCGCCAGATTTTTTGGCATTCTCTTCTCCACATTCCTCTTAACAATAGCCCACAAATTTTCTATTGGGTTTAAATCAGGATTGTTGGATGGCCAATCCATAACTTTGGAAAGTTTTCTTGAAGAAATGTTTTGGCTTGGTGGCTTGTATGTTTGGGATCATTATCCTGTTAAAACCACCAATCATCCCTAACATTCTTTGGATCTCTGGGTGATGATTCTCCAATATTTCAACATAAAATTCTGCATTCATAATTTCTTGGAAGCAAAAAAGACTGGTCTTTCCATGGATGCAAAAGCCACCCCAAGCAAAAATTTTGGTGTGATCTTTTGGCATTGGGCAAATGGGTCTTACATTCTTATAACATCTTTCAATTGTGTTTTGGTAAAGCTGGAAAGCTGTCTCATCTGAAAATAGGGTTTTCCCCCAATTATCATTAAGATGATTTTGTGCCCACTTTACACAATGTTCTTTATGCCTTATTGTTAGCATTGGGGTGGCTCTTGGCAAATTTTTCTTATATCTGATCCCTTCCAAATGCCTTAATACTGTTACATATGAGACCTCTATTCCTTTATTAACATTTTATTAGCCAAAGACCTCAAAGAAATAGAAGAATCTCTACGAATATATTGTCTGATTGCACACAATGCTTCCACAGTAATTTTCTTTTTTCTACCACTACCCCCTTTATGTTCCACATTACCATTTTTTTTCAACTTTTCAATATTAAAATAAATAGTTGAGAGTGGGATGTTCATAATATTATGTAATTGATGAGCAGAACATATCCCCTGATTCCAATAATATAATAAGGTTGTACATTGCTGTTCTTTTGTAGATTGTGTCATTTTATTAGCAAATTACACAAAAAATTTTTATTCAATTTGGTTAAAAGATAAAACAGACTAAATCTAATAAAGAAAGGCTTTGTTTTGAATTTTATTTGATGCGGATCAGAC
>CAJVPN010002078.1:0-10264 GCA_910592215.1 Entrophospora candida
TGGGAACTGATAACATCAGTGTTCCATTAGGTGTCAGTTTTATCTTGTCAATTCTAAATTATTAGCCTATAAATTTTATGTGTATAATATATATTGTATATATATAAGGTATTTATTATATGATGGATGTATGTGTATTCGAGAATTTATTTATTATCAGATTAATTATTAGTATTTAATTTTCAATATTAATTGCAATCACAAAATTGTTTATTTCCTCGCTAGAATATAAATGATATGTATATTTTTTTTAATAAATAAATAAATTATAAATAAGAAATGAGAAAAAGACTTCATACCAATTATATTGTATGTAAATATTAACTATTTTATAAAAAACTCATCATCTGAATCATCTCCAGATTTCCTTCTATTATACTTATTTAACCATAGTAATAATAAATGTTTAGAGAAAATCTTTTATTTCTAACAAATAATCTTCTTTATAATTAATTACTAACAAATACCACAATTTTAGTTTCTGGACTTTGTTGTTGTTTAATCTGTTCAGGTAAACCAATTAATTGCAATTCGCTAACTTTTACACATATTTGACCTGTTTGTACCATTCAAATTAATAAATCTTCAACCGCTTGTGCTTTATCTGTTGTAACTATTGATGTGTGGTGTTATATTAGAGATAAAATCCATGGCACTAATATATCAATAAAAAAATCAACTATTGGGTCTGTAATCCTTCTTAAAATTAATAATGGTATTTGTATCAATTTTACTGGATTTATCTTATAAAATAAAAGAAAATAAAATAAATAAATTTTGATATTTTGAAAAAAGTTAAAAAATCAAAAATCATTCTTTACCAGCAGAAAAGTTTTTCCAATGGTGTAAGGAATCCAAACAGAACAAGCTAAACAGATTGAAATCAAAAGTGCCATTAATGCAGAATTTTGCACAAGTACCCAGGGAGAACCTCGCATCCCAATAGCCTCTAGTACTCCTTCAAGCTCTTCATTCGCAATATTGTCATCATCATCTCCTTGGTCAACAACATCTGGAACATTATTGTTGTTGTTGTTGTTGTTAATTTCTTCTTCCATAAATAATAATCAAAAACTTTTATATACAATTCTAAACCTGACAAAAAGAAAAAAGTTTAAACATTTTCAAATCAAAAAAATCAAAAAATTATTACTATTATGCAATCAGTGCCCCTGATAAAAAAGATTTACTGGATTACTGTCATACAGTGGACGACAGCAATAGTGTTTCTAATAATTAATATTACTTGCCTTATTCGAATTTATTCGTTTTATTCGTTTTATTCGAATTATTTTTTACTTGAAATGCGCATGATGCGCATGAAATTTTGAAATTTCCCATCCCTAATTCACATAAATGTTAGATATGCTTCATGATTTTGTGTTGGATTCTTTGTAAAGTGTTGTATAGAAATATTTAACATTAATGTCAATTTTTGGGAAGCATGGGATCAAAAAAATAAAATGAATGTTTTGTATGATGTTGAAGGAACAATAAATATTGTAGAAATTCAACAATTTTGAGTTCTCGCAGAAGAAAAATAAATACTCTAATAAAATAAACTCTGTAATAGAATAATCATTTTAAATAAAATTAATCCTTATTGTTAATAAACTTTTAAAAATAAAAATGTTGTGCAATGCCTTGGTAAAAAGCCATGTTTTATTTTCTTCAGAAAGTAAGCAACGATAATAAGAATTATTTATCCCGTATCATTTATGTAATTATCCATTTTTACTTATACTTACTCAAGAATAAACTTTTATAATATAAAAAAAAAATTGTTATTTTTCCAAAAACAATTCTAATTCCAAAATTTCTTTCATAAAATGGTAAAAAACCTAATTCGTTTTATTTTACTTGATTATTTGCTTTAAAATGTACTTATTAATAATGCTTTTAATTATAATAAAAGAATCCTCCTTTTATAACTGCTTCAATGTTAATGAATCCCGATGCAACTCAATAATTAAAAGAATCCTTGACACGTACTATGTTTGTAAATCAATATGATGTGGGACACATGTTAATTTTATGTAATTTATAAAAATTAATGCATAAATATTTTGTTTAATTTATATATTAATTATCATTTATCCTCTGGGTGGTGCAAGTTATGTACTAGTCTGGCATAAATAACGTAAAAGTGCCACATCTATTTATTCACAATTATCTGGTATCCTTAAAGATTCTCCGAAGCTTTCTAGGTACAAGAAAGTAAATTTGTAGACTTTACCAATTGACCAGCGTTGAATTATTGTGATCAATTGACAATAGTAGCTCAAAGTTATGTTAAATAAATTGAAAGGCCATCCCGTCTTGCAATATTACCATTTGACAAAGAATTGAAAAACTGGAAAAAGTTTATTGTTTCAAAATATTATAATTTAGCTTTAAGAAATGAAATACAAATAAAAAGATAACAAATAAATTAGTCATTCATTGATTCTTTCTTTTAATTACTAGAATCTAATGCAAATAAAAAGTATTGTTGGTAATAATTAATGGATAGTAATTTCCAATTAATTAATAATGAAATTTTTATTCGCCCTTTGGCATTTAAGTTAAAATCAAGAATTATCATTACTTGTATAACTTTTAAATCTTCTGGATTTAGCAATCTCTTCATCTAATATTCTGCTTTTATGATATGCATCTGGGTGTGGTTTGTGTACCTGTTGCAAATTACTACTACCACTAGTAGTATTATTGCTACTATTAATATCATCAATATCATCACAAATTTCTTTCAATTTACTCTCTGCAAAAATAAAAAGCTCTAGAATGGTTGGTCTTTTTGATGGGTCCACATCCCAACACCTCCGCATCATTTGCACATAATCATCAGGCATTCCAGGTAATAATGGTGGTCGTAAACCTTCTTCACATATATCAAAAATTAAACAATGATCATGAGCTCTATCATCAAATGGTGGATGACCTGCAAATATTTCCCACATTAACATTCCAGCACTATAGATATCTGATTCTTTTGTGTTCTTTTCACCTCTAAGTAACTCAGGTGCAACATATGATACAATTTCATAGACTTTATCTGATGATTTTCCATCATCAACTGGTCCACATAATCCTAAATCTATAATATAACAATTACCTCCTGCCACAAGTATACTACCACTATGTAAATCACCATGGATTAAATCTTTCATATGTATATTATATAGTGCATTACATAAATACCTAAAGATTAAAATTCTGTCTTTTAATGTTAAATTTAAATGATTTTTTTGTAAATAGCTCCTTAAACTTCTATCTGGATAATAACTTGAAATCATTGCATAATTTCCATTGTCTGGGAATTTAGTTATACCATAGCATTGAAGAATCATCCCTGACTTAATTTTACAATAATTCATTGCCTGAAATTGAATATAAAATCAATTAGTATTATAATATAATACAGTATATATAGTATTGTTTTAAATTACAACTACCAACCTCATCAAAAAAGCCTTTTCCTGGATTACTTGAATCATTTAAACTTTTTAACACCACAATTTGCATTCCAAAATAACTAAATTCCTTTTTATTTTCATCATAATCAATTATTCTTCCTCTTTCCCATTCAGCAGTATAAACTGAACTAAACCCAACTTCAGTTAACTTTGTTACATTTTTAAATTGCTCAAAAGGTATCCATTCTAAAATATATCCTGGCAAAGATGATTTCATTTGACATTGTTGAATAAAGTCATCAATTATGCTATTTCCAGATGTCCAGGCAGTGAAAAGTCTCTGTAATTGTAAACTGATGCAACCTTCACAGAATTTATCAGAGTATCTTATCAATTTACACTTGTTACATTCTTTTTGTTTTCCCTCTTTATATCTTGCATTTCTTAATTCAACATCATAAATAAACCTTTCTTTACAAAATTTTTTTTCATTTTCAGAAAGCTCCTTGTTTTTTTTGATTAATGAAAAAAAATAATCTTTTCTACCTTCTTTATCAGAGTTAGCTGTTGCATTATTATACATTTCATTATTAATTTTATATACAAGTTCCTTCCTTTCTGGTGATAATAATTTAACATATGACATTATATGAAAAATAAATGTATAAAATTTTAAATTTTTGACTTGATCAATTTATTTATTGGAGAAAACGATTTTTTTGTTCCGAGAATAACATTAGTCAGTCCGTTTATTTATTCATCCATTTATTTATTATTATTAATAATTCAATTCTTTATATTATTCCTTTTGCAGAGCGATGATTTTATGCCAAGCAAAATTGCCGAATAATGCATCCAAAATTGCTTAATAATGTAGTCCTTATGATGTCATATTTCCTTTTTTGGATTTAAATTTAACCCAAATTATAGTGCTGCGGTCACCTTCAAGTACTTTTAAATCATAGTGGTAACGATAGAGTTTTCCCCAATTATATATAAGATTAAAAGAACATCCAATTTTTTTTTGTGATCATTTTATGAGTGGGGGACCATCGCTCATAAAAAAAAAAGATTTATGAAATTAATAATAATGATAAAAAATTTCAAATAAATTTTCTATAACTGCATAATTAATAGTTTATTGCAGCATAAATCGTCGTCATTGCAGAGAATTGATTGAATGTCATATAACAAATAATTCTCTCTGGTGATAATAATTCAGGTTTTTACATTAATTGGGAGGGTTTGAATGGTTAAATGGTTTATTTAAATTTTTCTCTATCAGGATTTAAAGAAATCTTGAACATCAAAAAAAAAAACGCTATCACCAAACTCTAGTTGATTGATGCTAGTAATTTAGCAATAAAAGGATTCTATTTCATCGCCTTTAAAACTTACAAAAACCCGTACCTAACCAAACCTGTCTTATTTACTATTCATTCTACGTAACAGCTTATGTGTGCTTCAAATTCAGACACTAATTTTATCGTGTATTTATTATTACGTGTAGTTAACTTCAAAAAAAAAACGAAAAAAACATCAAAGCCAACTGTATGCGCTGATTTTGTTTGAACCCCCAAAATTTAGTACGATACGATGAAGCGAGTCAGTCAATAGACTCAGCGTACGTTATTAGTAAATTACTAATCAATTAATCATTGTATCAATTGAATTTAGACTCTAGTATAACAAATCAGAGATACGTTTTATTTTAATATTTATTTCTTTGATTTAAAATTCATATTATGAAAACAATTAAATCGCTCAAGTTTAAAACAGTCAAGTGCACGTAATATATAATATTCTAGAAGAAGATATTTATCCGTAATTTCCAAGCTTGCAACAAATTGCAAAACCCGGAGAATACAAAATGCCTACCGAATATAAAGTGAAAACTACTTGGGGAAGAGCATAATATGAAATTACAGCAATTGCATCTATTGATTATATCGGGAAAAAATCTACTTGTAAAATCCAATGAATTGATAAAGATACTTGCAAAAAAACAAGTTCAATCAAACAAAAAGCATAATATCAAGTTGGCCAAAAAAACTCTATCATGAAATAAATTCTAAAGGATAATACTTCACTAAAAATCATATTCAATAATTAAGAACCACATAGTAATAATTTCTTTTTATACGTGTATATGGGGCAACAAAACCAGACAAAATGAACATTGGTATTACCCAAAAAATTTCAGGGATCAAAATTTAGTTATCATGTTCCATTTGTTAAGTGATATATAGAACTATCCCTATATAAAAATAATTAATATGACTATGAAACCCAAAAATTATAGCACCATTAGAAGTATTTTAAGAAAGAACAAGGAGAAAAAATCGCTCCTTACATTTTCAAAATAATGATATTCAGACACTTGAAACTTATCTAAGAAAAGAAAGGATTGATTACCTATGAAATTTACCAAGAAGAAAGAAAAATAATAAATATCAGAAAAAGAAAGCAAGCATGAAGATGTACTACTTAACAAAAAACAGAAACCTTTGAAAGGAAAATAGTAGGAACAAATTTATTATCTATTTTATCTTTCTTGATGAGATTTCTGAAACCAATACTAAAGTTTCCATTCTAACCATCCATAATTCAAAAAGCCCACTTTTGTGACTGAACACTAAATGCTTTTTTTTTTGCTAAAACTTAATAAGTAATCATGACTAAAAAAGAATGTTTTAATTGTCATAATATAAAAGAAGGTTTAATCATTAATTGATGAGATGAAGAAGAAAGAGAAATCATCAAATTTTGCTGCTGAGAATTCTCAAAATCTAATTCAGCAAGAATTAGACAATAATATTGCTGACTGAGAAAAGAATAAAAAAAGAAATTTTAGTAAAGGTTAAAAGTAAATGATTGGTCATGGAGGAAAAGAAATAAATGATTATGGTCAAGACAGATATGATAGAGTAGCTACTTGGTGTCTACAATGCAAAATAATTTTACTACTTCAGCAACATTTTTATCAATCACCGTTTTAATTTTCCATTGAAGCATCCTTTCAATATTACCATGAACTCTTGCTAAAAGACCATTGTTTACCAAGTGATTTCTGATATTCTCAAAATAAGTTCTACCAATCCCTAACATATTGAGTTAAGTTTCTTGGCAAAATAGTGTATTATGATAGAAATTTCTTTTATTAAATCTGGTTTTCTTTTAAGGCGTCTACTAGTGCATATTGATCCGCCATCCATTGCTTTAAGTTGGCCCATTAAAAATATGTCTTGTTCGGACTTAGAAAGAGCTTTAAAGGATTTCCTTAATTCCGCAAATTGTTCCTTGGGGATTCTTGAATAACAACCATAATCACAACCTTTTTCTAAAAAGTTTATCGCCTTTCCATATTCATTAGAACCATTATACTCATTACTTTTTTCATATACCTATAACCCTATATATATAATTTTTTTATGTTCACTTTGTATGGTTTTGTTGTAGCGTGCACCACTTGAATATTGTAGTAAACAAATTTGTTATGTTGATTCACAATGCTTCGGATGATTGATATCAAATTCATTTCTTGTTAAATAAAGAAATAAAAAAAAAAATTTATCATATTACTCTTCCAAATAAACTGTATAATATAAAGAAATTATTTGCTCTAAAACTACCATAAGTTCTACTTTAATGATTATAAATGTAATATTTGAAATATCATTGTCATCATGCAATACAAAAGTCACGTCGTCGAAATTTCCACAATACGTATATATGAATATGATCCCTCAATGAGTAAATAAATTAATTTTTTTGCGTGCAAACCAAATGTATTGGTTTCAAAATCCACAGCACAAAACAAGATTAAAGCGAAGAGTAGGTAGGTGCCAATGATCTAAATACTCTCATTATCAATTGAAATCAATAAATCCTCACATATCATTACCATCAACAACTATTTATTGGTGCATCAAATCCATTATCAACAACAATACATTATACAGATAACTTGACATAGAGATGAAAACAAGTTTTTTTTTGGAGTCTTGAGATTGGGCTCTTTCTAATTTTCTAAAATTTAGACAAATGGATATAATACATATTGTAAAACTTTAAAAACTTATAAAAAGGAAGCTCAAATGAACTACAGTTAAAAGCAATTCCTGCGCTTGATGAATTCGAGGTTAAGTTATATATTTATTTGTTTATTTATTTATTTATTTATTTATTTATTGCAGTAAAGCATATCTGGGAACGTTTCCAAGTCGAAGGAACAACATTTGAACCATCGTGTCAGCTTGTTGAGTAACCATCGTGTTCAATGTTTGCTGTTAATAGTTTTTAATACATAATCATGCTCACAATGCTTGGCAATCAGAGTAAATCTCTAACTACCTTTTTTATAAAATAGGAAGAAAAGGATTCTCGATTTCTGGAAAGATGTTGAATTAACCAAAAAAAATAAAAAAATACTAGAAGATTTAAATGTAAGTAATTACTTCAATCCTCAACTTCTATTCCATCCTAATAATACTTAACCTAGAATCTCTTAGTTTGAATTCACTTTGGATTGTACAATGGAACACAATAAAGAAGTGGGAGAAAACCGAAAACTAAAGCGTATCTTTGAAAATCATGATGGTAAGAGCAGAATACATGAATACTTAATAATGTGAACAAAAACTTGATAATAAAATAGCAACTGTCTTTGGAAGACGATCCATTGATTTTACATCATCTCAAGGGTCAAATTATATTAGAAGGTCACCACCCACTTCACCACAATTCAAATTATTGCAATAATATGATTTTCATTTTTTAAAAAACAGCATATTTATGATGATAAAACACATAAGATAGAAAAAAAGGACCAAAAACCCAATCCACCCATAGACACAACTCTACATATCAATATTGATATGCCTACGTGTATTTAAAACTTAGGCACTAAAGCGCGTTTTTATTTTATTAATAATATCATGCGCAATTAGCAAAGATCGAAAAACAAATATATCAAATTAATACACACTCTCTGTAACTTATGTATGTTTCAAACTCGGGCATTAAAGGCAATGTGAATGCGATTTGATTTTTTCTTTTTATGAAATGCATATTAAAGAAGAAATATTAGTAAAATTTGTAATAGTTGTATATAGTAATAATAAAAGAAATATCAGTAACAAATTAACTATTGAAATTTTCTCCATGGCATAAAATACTAGTACCATATTATATATACTATATATACAAAATAAGTCATTCCTGTAAATAAATATTAATTAATTTTAATTCACAAAAGATGTTAGATATGCTTCATGATTTAATGTTGTATAAAAATAATATTTAATTCAAGTATTTAACATTAGACATCAATGTCAATTTTTTTTGGAAAGCATGAATGTTTTGTATGATGCTAAAACAATCATAAATATTGTAGAAATTCAACAACTTTGAGTTCTCGCAGAAGAAAAATAAATACTCATTCAACATTCTAATAAAATAAAACTCTAATAGAATCATTATTTTGAAAAATTAATCCTTAAATAAAAACGTTGCTTTTATTTCCTTGTTTACAAGTGTAATGCTTTGGTAAAAAGCCTCGTTTTATTTTCTTTAGAGAGCAAGCAAAAGTTAGGTCAACTAGTGAGCGTTAGCAACAATTGTAATTTGCTTTAATGAGTAAAAAAGGGTTAGGACTAACGTTGGTTAACTAGTAAGTGTTAATGAAGTATTTGTCTGAAAGTTAATTGAAAATACTTTATAATCATAAATGTAAGGTGTTAAACAAGCTTACTTGAGTTGTTTTGTAAGTGAGTTTGCAATTAGCCAAATAAATATAATAACTGAAATAAACCGGTCATAAGTGAATTAAAAAAGCCTTTGAGCTTTGTAAAAGAGCCACATCTATTTACTTACAGTTATCTGGTACCTTAAAGAAGCTTTCTAGCTACGAAAAGTAATTCATGAACTTACTAATTGACTAGCATCAAATTATTGAAAATAGTTAAGCCGTAATTGACATCACCCAAAAAAGCTACGTTGCAATATCACCATTTAACAAGAATTAGAAAACTGTAAAAAGTTTATTACTTCAAAATTTAGCTTAAGAAATGGAATAAAATAAAATACAAAGATAAATAATTATAACATATAAATATATATTGGAGATTAAATTAGTCATTCATCGATTATTATTAGAATCTAATGTAAATAAAAAATATTGTTAGTAATAATTAATGGATAGTAAATTCCAATTAATTAATTAATAATAAAAATTTTATTCACCTTCAGCATTTAAGAGAAGAGAGTTAAAATCAAGATCATTTAATGAACTATCATTGCTTGTATAACTTTTAAAGCTTCTAGATTTAGCAATCTCTTCATCTAATATTCTACTTTTATGGTATGCGCCTGGATGTGATTTGTGTACTTGTTGCAAATCACTACTACCACTAGTAGTATTATTGCTACTATTATTACCATCAATATTATTGATGATTTCTTTCAATTTATTATTAGCAAAAATAAAAAGCTCATTAATAGTTGGCCTTTTTGATGGGTCCGCATCCCAACACATCTGCATAATTTGTGCATAGTCATCAGGCATTCCAGGTAATATTGGTGGTTGTAAACCTTTTTCATATATGTCAAAAATTAAACAATGATTGTGAGCTCTATCATCAAATGGTGGATGACCTGCAAATATTTCCCACATTAACATCCCAATGCTATATATATCTGATTCTTTTGTGTTCTTTTCACCTCTAAGTAACTCAGGTGCAATGTATGATACAATTCCATAGACTTTATTTAATGATTTTTCATCAACTGGTCCACATAATCCTAAATCTGTAATATAACAATTACCTCCTTGCAATAATATATTACCA
>CAJVPN010002079.1:0-10263 GCA_910592215.1 Entrophospora candida
ATTGATGCTATGAATGGCCAATATTTGATGAATAAACCAATTACTGTTTCATATGCATTCAAAAAGGATGGTAAAGGCGAACGTCATGGGAGTGCAGCTGGTAACTATAATTATTATTAAAATATATACACAAACACATATACATCCAAACATACATTAATCCATTTTTATTTATTTGTATTTATTAGAAAGATTATTGGCAGCACAAGCAAAGAAAAACCAAAGTTTGCCAAATCGTTTATTTGCTGATATTCACCCTGTTACTCAAGTACTACAACCATCACTTAATAAATTTATATAGACATAATAAATTTATATAGACATTTAATGATTAAAAAGATACTAAACCCCTAAAATATTTATTTTCCTAAAAAATTTATAAATAAATGGTATCACAAATCTAATATCAAAGGATCATGAACAAATACTTCTTCAAGAAGCATAAGCAATATATTTTTATTTTTCTCATAACTCCAAGTACATTTCACATGCAATCCTAAAACTCCAATAACATCAAGTTTTGCCACAATACTTGGAAAAGGAACCATTTCTGGGATTCTTAATTTTCTTCCCTTCTCAAAACACCAATGTAAATTAAATCAATCAAGTCACATGATTGAGCTTCACAATAAATTATTTATTATCTTAATATTATAATATTATAATCTAATTAATTATACAACTAATTATTTATTGACTTCATATAAATATGTCCAACAACTAAAGTTAAAATTGCCACAGATCTAATGACAAAAAGATTAATGAATTTGTTATAATAAGGATTAACAGGAAAATGTGATGGTTGTTTTGGTAGTGATTCTGACACAATAAATTTATCAACCCAGCTATAAGATTCCATGTCAAAAATATATAAATGTTTATTGTATTTTTTAGTTTTGATTTTAGAACTTATATAACCTAAATAATTTAAATATAAAGATATATTAATTTAACCAAGTTTAAATATAAATTAAATCCATAAATAATATATGAATATATTGTTAATATACCAAATGCAACTATCATATATTTGTCAATTGAGGTTGCACTGTGTCCATAAAGCAATGGGGGTGTATCAGCATTTTTTGAAATTTTTGGTGTTGACCATTCACAAGAGGCATGTGCAGTATTTAATACTGCTAAATGAGGATATGGAAATTTATGATGATCATGATTATGATAATTATAACCACCAAATATAATTATAGAATCATTTGGTCCTATATTTAATATTAATTGTCAATATATAAATATATAATATTAATGTATTTTTTAAAAAGTCATGAAATTCTCACCCAAGACTGCAGAATGATATTCACGAAAACCAATATCTTGACCTCTAGTGCTCTAATATCAATACCAATATCAACAATTAATTAATATTTGTTTCTCAACAACAAAATAATTTTTTTCTTAATAACTTACAAATAAAGACCATTTATTAATTTTTGTATCATAAACATTTATCTAAAAAAAATAATCAAATTATTAACTAGTAAAAAATTAAAAGATACAAAATTCAACATTAAACAAAATAATCAATACCAGATTTGTTGGTATACATTCAGAATCATTGCATCCTCCAATATATACAATTAAACCATTAGATAACATAGTAGAAGTGTATCCATGTCTATATGATGGTGCATTTTCTATTGAGCCAGTTGACCAAATCATATTAACTGTATCCAATATGTGCATAATATTGTTAGTTGGAATAAATTGGGTATATCCACTAAAAATATAAGCGGTTCCTTTATTATCCGAAACACATTGAGTATTTATTCGCCAATCAAAAGGTTCTTCAGTATAAGGTAAAAGCCATATATCATATTCATGGTTATATTCAATAAGTGGATTTTCTCTCTCTGGATTATGATCATTTTTGTAAGTTCCTCCAATGAATATAAATGAGTTTCTGGCTGTTTTACACACAGAACTATGCATTAGTTCAACATTTGCTTTTGATCTTTCTATCCATTTAGGTGTTCTCCTGCTAAACGACTCTCCTAGATCTAAATAAAAGGCCTCACTGCCTACTGAATAGTCCTCCTTGTAACCACCAAAAAAATAAAGCTTCGTGTCATTACGAATTGAAGTGTGAAAACAACGTGTTTTGGGAGAATAAGATTTGACAAGTGTAATATATATTAAAAAAATTATAATAGTGGAATAAACGTTAAACATTATTATTGTTATTATTATTAATTGAAAAATTTAGAAATAGGGGCGAGACGCCCTAATTACATAATGTCGATCAATAATGAATTAATGCAAATAAAAAATTGCGTTTTCATATTCTATTTCCAAATATGGAAATCGAATTAGAACACTTTTGTCAATCAATTCATATATTGTTGCAAATGAGTTAACGTGATAATGAAAAAAAAATTTTTAAAATTCTTTTGAATATATATTTTTAAGAATCCACTGGGATCCACACAACTTTATACACTAGTTTTTTTTCTTACATGTAGGAGAACTATTGACCTAAAAACCCATTTATTTATTTTTTTTGTTTGATTCTATGACTACAAGTTAGTAATGGTAAACACTAGACCACTAGCTAATACTCTACCATGTTTGCATTTAAGATCTTGCAAATAAATATCCAAAAAAATGATGGAATCTCATCTCATCACTTATAATATTTGAGGTGCAATCTATCGCTCGATGTGTTTCCAGTATCCAATCCCAAAAGATCAAGAATTGTGGTGTTCAAGAGGGTAACAATTTGAACAAGATAAGTCTTGATGAATGTGTGATATATTTCTTATGTTCTGATATCTCTGATGACTCTGATCGTGTTCCCCTAGTGTTTAATTGCACTTGGTCAAAGTTCATTCACCTAATCCTTGTAAGGTATGAAGTAAAGAATAAAGAAATAAAATAAAGAAGTAAAAAAAATATGTATGAAAATCTGTAGATTATAATTTTGGTTTCTGTTTTATCGAATCACTTGTATAATTTCACACAACTCGCACCAAGTTGTCACCAATTATTGTTTGGGAGAGCGTGTTAATTGATGATAACAATATGAATTTATGATTATGTGGATTGGCTATTACTAACAAATTAGTTTTATTAGCGAATAATTTTAGTGATTTAAGAAAAAGAAAAACGTTTTATTTGGTCGAAACTAATCTATTAACTTATTTCTAAGTTAACTTTATTATAAAACTTTTACAAGTTATTACAAAGTTTTCACACAAAGTTTTCCTTAGTTAACTTATTACAAATTTATGTCGAATTTGAGCTTCTTATATACAATTAAATTAATTAGTAACAACCTCATTGCAATTTATCATTCTAACCGCGACGCTAATTTCTAAATAAAGTTAACTAATTTTGACGTTATACGAATAAAATATATAGTAAAAATGTAATAATAATAAAGAAATGAATAAAAAATAAAATAAGAAATGAAAATATAAGGAATAAATAAATGTACTGTAGATATTAATATAAAAATAAATTAAAAATAAATTAAAATAGAAATAAAAGATTTGATTCGGAATTAGGGTATTTCGACCAACAAATCAGCGTGAAATCCTAATTCCGGTAACACATGGTTGCTTCCAACTTTTTAAATTCGAACCACGATTTTGATTAGTCGATCAACAATCGCATGGGTTAAAATTATATGTTACCAGAACGGTCTCTCCTGTTCCTGCGAAGATGACTTTGATCATTTACAAAAGCTAGAAATTAGGCTTTTTTCAGTCACACCCAGTGTTGTTATGTAATGGAATTCGGAATCTGGAATTATGTGTTCCATTGTTCCGGTGTTCCAGTCTTTTTCACTGGAATACAAGGTTACATTGGAATTTAAAGGAATTCAGCTAATGGAATTTTTTATTTTTATTCATAAAATTTGTAAAAAAAAAATTTAAAATTTTTAATGGATAAACAAATTTAAAGAAAGCAATTGTTTCTTCATTTTCTACCCATTAGAGTGATTAGCCATTAGAGACTGTCATTCTTAACAATAACATTTCAAATATTTGTTGTTCACTTGGTTGTAAAGGCCTACCAAGATAATGATTTAATGTTGATTGGTTTGTTGGAGAATCATTTCTTACATGTTTAAATAAGTAGAAAAATATTATCTTCAATATTAATAATACCAGTATCACTTAATACAATTAATCAAATATATATATTAATATGTATATATATATATATATACATATATATAAAAAAAAAATCATCTATTATTCTAGTAATTTTATTAATTAAATTGTTAAATATTTTGCAATTCTTTTTGTTTGATTATTTCAAGATGATTTTCTACAAATTCAATTTTATCAGAATAGCAAGCTTTAAAATTTTCATGATCTAACAAGTGTTTCCCGATGCTTTTCATTGTGTTTGAAATTTTGAACTTCTGTTTTAGCATTATCAGTCAGTGTGCAAATCCAGAAGTTTCTTTTAGGAAGTATTTTGGCACCTTTAGTTTACAATGAAGCCTTTTTTTGAGTTACACAAAAAACGTTGATTCTTTTCAATAAGACAGCTGTATGCTGATTACAATAGTCAATAAAATAAAGCGAACCTTGTTCTTTAGACTTCATTAGTACCATAAGACGGCTTAACAGAATTTTCAAAAAATATACATACACAATCTTTAAAATTTGTTTAAAGAAAAACATATTTCGTTACTTTTTATTGGGGCGATTTTGTGATAAATAATTCTTGACTCTATCAGCATCCCACATATTACTTGAATCTGCTTTCATATTTAAAGTAGGTAATATAGTTAAAATTTTTTCTTCTGAAATTTCTTCTCCTTGTTGGATTAATTGAATCAACAGAAGTAATGTATTTTTAGCTTCTAATGTAGTTACACATCTTGATCTTTTTTTTATAACATTTTCTACTGGTCCATGTAGATGAGGTTGGGTCTGTGTTTGTAGATAACTTGATTCAGAAAACAATCTAATAATTTGAACTGGTTGGATTTGTAAAGAATTATCTGAAAATTGAGTAGGTGTCTTCTTTTCAGCTTTTTTATTTTCATTTATGTTCTTCATTGTTGTTTTAGTAATGTTAAGTGCTCTTCTTCCCTTCTTTTCAATTTTCTCAGTCCCAAAGACCTCTTGTTACAAATAAAATTCATTCTTTCATGTCCATTTGTATAGCAATCAAAAAGTTGTTGCATTCCAATAGGATTCAATGCACAAGGTTTTGTTATTTTCCATAAATTGCATTCAAGTGCTTTATTATCTGCAACATTAAGTGTGTCTAATAAATGATTAAATAAATCCCATATAGTTTCTTTGTGTGTCTTTATTGCTCTGGTTCCATGAGGAGTTGTGGTATCATTCAAATATTCAGAGAAAAGAACACCAATTCTCTCATGTTTGGTTTGTGCAGCACTTATTTGTGATTTCATGTTATCTTCATCAATTGCATTTCCATTTATAAAGCCTTTAATAAATTTAACACCTAGAGTTTCAAGTGCCTCATCAAATCCAAAGAGGTGTCCAGCTCTGTCTTCAGATGTTTTTATGGATGCTGCAAGCATTTAATTTTTCCTCAAGTTTTGGATATTGGGACAATATGGCAAGATAATGTGCAACAGACTTCATGTAATTCATCTTTCCAGCTGCAGGGAATAAAGGAGAAAAGGCAGTTAAGCAATATTTCTGTAATTTGAAGTTTCCACAATGTATTCCAATTCTGTGAGCAATAAAAATGCCCATTGATAATAGAGAAACCAGACTTTGAGGATCATTTTTTTGTTGAAATCACCATCAAGAATTTGATTTTTGTCCATTTTTTTTTTTAACCAGATATTTATTGAAAGTCCCACTGCAGTCCGAATTAATTCAAGAACCCTAACTGTAGAACAATAGTCAACTACACTTTCCAATTTATCTAGTATTTTACACCAAGTGTTGATCCAATGTCAAAAATTCCATAACTTGAGAATATCATAATTAATACACTACACATATCTTTGGAGGTATGCCATTTTCCTAACAATGACCTTACATTTGGATGTTCTTTTTGATATTTGACTAATTATGTAAATATTGATTCATCTGCAACAATATCTATGTAATCTTCTTGATTTATTTCATAATCATTATAATACATATCTACAGATTCAAAGACACCAGCATCTTTATTTGGAGTTCCTGGAGAATAATTACACTCATGTTCAACACACTTCATCATTTTTTGATAGATTGTTGAAGCATCAAAATCTTTCTGATATTTAATGACATCATTTTCTATTGTCATCTGTAATGATGTAACCAACAATTTGTCAAAAAGGTTTATAGCACTTTCTGCTATGTTATTCATGCCAAACAGATCTTTTCTGAAATATTTTGGGGTATATCCTCTGGCCCTTCTTGAGTATTAAAAGAAAGAGGTATTTGAAAACACATTCTTAATGTTGCATGGGATGTATTGTGAGTAGTATTAAAAATATTATAATAAGTGAAGCTTTTTTCTTTGAAATCAATATTATCATCAATTATTGACAAATTCCAAATTTTGGGATTATTTTTTTAATCTTATTTCTGGTTGAATTCTACTCATTCTTTCTATTTCTCATTTTCTCTCATTACCACTAGTGTGAGCCATAATTTGCAAAGTTGAGAATAGATCTCTCATTGAACCAAGGAGTCTAGGTCTTCAGGAAAGACTTGCCATTACTTGTGGAAACCATACTTCTATCTTAGGAAATGCTACATGCACAATGATTGAAACAAGAAAGGTTATAATTTTTTTAATGCTCAATATATCTATCTCTTTTGGTAGTTTATTTTTTTGTTGTAATTTAATATTTGATAATTCTAATTTTTTCTTGTAAATATCTGTTAGAATTCCATCAAAAAACAAGTTAAGAAAGGAGCAAGTGCATTATAATATTCATTCAAGGAATCAGGCATTTTTATTTTATTTTTTTGTTCAAGTAACATAGTTTGTGAATTCCATAGAGTTTTTGCCATATTTTGACCAAAAGTTTTGCTTTGTTCATTTAATGAAAAAGAATTGGTATCTTCTAATTTTTTTTTGTACATCTTCAGGAAAACCTTTAGTACAAAAGGACTTGGCACTTTTGTATATAACAGGTCAGATATTGTTAATATTTCTATTACTGCTTTTGAACTTGAATTTTTTGCTTCCATTTCTTGTGTTTCTTTAATTATTTGAAATGCAGGATTCAAAATATTTGTTAATACCTTTTCTTTATATTCTGTATTTCAGATTTAGCAATTGTTAAAAGTCATTTACCTAGAAGATCAAAGGAAGTGGAATGGTCACTGTTATGTAAACCAAATTTTTCACAATCAAATAGTGATTTTCCAGATCCCATTTTCACATGTAAATGCCCTCCATGATTTTGGTAACATTCACAGCATATATATTGAGCTTTAGTAACTATACCAACTTCTGGTTTGCAAATCACACCAAAGTTATTTAATGCATGACAGGTTATTTGTTCATTACAAGGAACCTGGACATTTTTATCTAAAATGTTCCAAGAATGTGAACTGCAACTTCCACTATGGCAAAAGAAAAAAACACGCTACAGAAGAAGCACTGGCTTTTAATATAGTCATCACCAATTACAGGTATTGTAGTTTTCAATTTATTTTTATGATATTTTTGATCAACATTGAAATGTTGCATACAGATTCCTAATTTTTTTCCCTCTTCTTCAGTTTTTTTGACAATTTCTCTATCTAACTGCCACATTCCAATTAGATGATTGAGAGGTCTAATTTGTTAACTATGCCCACATGTCTGAATTTTTCCATCCACCAAATCCACCAATATACATGTTGAATAATCATTATTCTGTTCTTGATTATTATTTACTGTGAATTCTAAAGATTGAACCGGTAAGGGATCTTCATCATCACTTGTATCATTATAATACATATCTTGCAAAAAAATATTTTTATACGATATTTAAGGGCTTCACAATCATATCATTATCATTTAAAATAATATTATCATTCTCCTCATTTTCTGATTCTAAGTACATAATGTTATTTTAAATTTATTATTATAATAAAAAGGTTATTCTGATATAATGATATGTTTTAATAGAATATTATTTTATTTATGTTTAATTATGAATTACAGAAAATTCTCTATCCTAATTCATGCCTTTATAACAATTATCAAATTGTAATTCTTTATATATATAATGAAAGAATCAAATATATAAAAGGATAATAATCAATTATAAATAATTAATCTAACAAGGAAATATAATCAATTATAAATAATTAATCTAACAAGGAAATATAATCAATTATAAATAATTAATCTAACAAGTATTATAAACAACAAATATCAATAATAAAGAAAAAATATAATAATTTATTTTACAAACTATTTATAGTTTTAAATATAATTGTAATGTTTAAAATACTTTGCTAAATTAACAAGTTTACTTGCAAGGCATTGAATCCAGTCTTCAACCTCTACTGTCACATAAGGAAAAAAAAACTTTGAAGCCTTGATTCTTTTCTGCTACCTTATTAACCCTACTTGAAATTTTTCTACAAAATAAAGAACACTATAAATAAACAACGTGAAGAATTTGGTGACAATTGATGCAAAACAAGGGTATAAAACGGGGGCCTGAAGACATTCATTTCGAAATTTTATTAGTAAAATTTCAATGCCGATCAGCAAAAATTTCTGGCAAAATGACCTGCCCCTTAATTTTTAGGATTTGAACACTGAATCTTTTTTTGTTGTATTTACTCTATGACAACTCTTTGGGACGAAGAATTTAAGTGGAAAGTTGGTGGTAAGTTTATAGTAATTGATTGGCAGATCACAGATGGCACAAAAAACTGGTTTTAACATTCTTATTATACTATATAGTAGTAAAAATGGAAAAAAAGACAGAGTGTGATAATGAATCCAGCTCATACTCAACTTCAAAAGGTCAGCATGTTTTCTTATTTCACTTATCTCACCTCAAAATCCCAGCAATGGTATCTTGATACCTTATTTTCTTATTATTATAAACAGCAAGTTCTGTTACAAGTGATACCTCAAGGTGAATAATATATACAAGTCTATAATTTTCTTTTCCTAATTTTTTTCTAATGAGTTATTCTTAATTATTATTGTAGCAATGTTACTGTCAAATTTCCTGAAAAGTCTGAAAGTGTAAGGTAACTGTCTGAAAATGTTAAACAAAGGTACTTGATAATCTTCTTGCTTTTTAACAAGCTGTTTTTATTATTATTACGTTCATAAGTATGGACAAGTTAGAAAAGTACCATGTCCAATGGTGGAATCAGGGTAACCTTCATCCCATGGCAGATCGATTCTAATGGACATAGGATCAGAAATTGGTACAAAAACTATAAACTCTCCATTCCACAAATATTTATTGATGATTTTAGAAGCTTTATGTGGATCTTCCTCTATGTATTGTCTTATAATTCTTGCAATATCTTCTGTGGATTCCCTGCCATTGAATAGTGCAAGATGCATTGCATTTTTACAAATGATTTTTGGAACTTGAGTGAATTTATGTGAAATATAAATAGCAGAGATATTGCTATGGCAACCTCTAATAAAAAATAGGATGATAAGATCTTGAATTGACTGGGGTTTAGTACACACATCCTCAAAAATAAATACTGTATGTCTTTTTGGATTTTTAAACTGCTTTGGATCTGGAATTTATCAGGAGTAATTGCAGTAAATGTAACATCCTCATAGTATGTTTTTGAATGATCTGCTATTTTCTTATAGAAGTTTCGAACTAATTGGTATTTGGGCTCATTAATATATCATCCTACTAATACAATATCATTACATCTTATAAAATGTTCACCAATTTTCTTTTTTCTCTCTTTCATATCATAATATGGTGTGTCTAGTCTAATCCTGGCAACTTTTACATGAAAATTTCTAATTCTATCTAGTATGTTAGCAGATAAAATAAATCAAAAAGCTCTTCATAGACAGTTAGTTTGAAGCTTGAATTAACAAAAAATGATGAGTTTTTTTAAAAATCACATTCTAGATAGAGCTATGAGCTTTTAAAAATTATCATTATTCTATGTTTGACCTCAATTTGTCCACCATAAATCTTGCCAAAATTGCTAAATTTGGCTGGAATTAACTTTAATTCCATGTTATACACATCACGTGATTGAATATCAATTCAATTAACGCGTTTTTTTTGTTCAAAAATCTAACTCTTTTTTGAAATTTACCAATTAATCATGCCTAAATTTACAAAGCAAAAAGCACATTTAAATAGAC
>CAJVPN010002080.1:0-10262 GCA_910592215.1 Entrophospora candida
TTATTCATTTATTCATTTATTCATTTATTCATTTATTCATTTATTCATTTATTCATTTATTCATTTATTCATTTATTCATTTATTTTATTAATTTATTACACTATACCAAACCTCTCTATAACGAACACCAAGTAAATTTCTCTATAACGAATTTCCCTTTTGTCGCCCGTCTCCGATTCAATTTTTTATAATTAATTTCTCTCTATAACAAACAAAAGCAGAAAATACATACAAGCCATAAATTTTCATAATTTTTGCTTATTTAATCGTATTAGTATGGTTACGTTACATTATCATACTAATTTATTATTATTTGTATTTTAAATTTGTTAATATTAACATGAAATCAAGATAAAATAATATAGAAAAATCTTGTTCCCATATGGTAAAACGGGGGGAGTTGTGCATTGCAAATAATTTAAATTTTTTATATATATGTATTACATATTTCTTATCAATTTTAAATTAATAAATGTCACAACAAGATTACGTCGTTAAAAAAAAAAAAAAAGAAAAATCTTGTTCCCGTTAATATTAATATTAAACCCTTAAATCCGCCAGATCGAATTGAGTTTTCATTGTATTAATATATAGAAATTTAATTAGCAAATTGTTGAGGATCATCACTATTCTTCCAAATCACAGAATATCAAATAATACTTGATGTTTATTATTATTGTTTATAAATTTTTGACATTGCTACTTAGTATTAGCACGCATATATTCGACAAAGTAACCAACACTGTGAGAAAGGTAAAAGAATTTATTTGGCAATTAATCATCATAAATAATTGCTAAATAAATGTAGGCTACCACTTGACATTCTATTTTTGATAATACAAATTGGTGAATATGCGGTGGTTGTAGTTTGTATGATTTTTTTAAAAATGTAATTGGTTCTACAAATAGAGTTGTCTTTATTAGAATAAAAGATGTCATATGTGGATCAAATTTGAATGATAAATAAATAAATATGCTATCAATTAACCAATATCAATGTTCTAATAGTTTCTTTCATACATAATTATATTATTTTAATTGGGTATAAAATTATAAATATAAACATCATTTCTATTAATAATTGAGAGAAAAAAAAAACATGGAATCGATATTAAATTTTCGTGATGTTACTGAAAGTTTTAACGAATTTGATAATATTTATAATAAAAAGTAAGTAAAATAATTTATATTTGAGGATAAAAAAAATCCACTTAACCAATTGATTTTTTAGTTTAATTAAGAAGGGATTATTGTTTCGCAGTGGAGAACCAGGTAAAATAAATAAATAAATTTTTTAAAAAAAAAATATCAAGAAATTAAAAAAAAATATAAAAATTATTTAGTTAATCCAACTAAAAAAGATGTAAATAAACTATTGGATTATAACATTCGTACTATAATTGATTTAAGAAAAAGGTGAATGATTTGTTTTAATAAATAATACATTTATTAATAAAACAACCATAATAATTATTATTATTGTATATAAATAGACCTTCAAATGAAGAAGAAAATCTACTGGCAAAAAATTATCCATTGGTGAAAGGCACTAATAATGTACAAAACACTAATTTTTAGTTTTATTTTGAGTAAAAATAAAAATTATTATCAAATTAATTGGTGATGATGATATTTTAGGATGATGATGTTTCAAGATATGAATATGATCACAAAACGATAAATGTTAATTTTGCAACAAGAAGACTTCAAATGGCAATCATTAGTAGAGCTCCATGGAATATTCAACTGTATCTAATTTAAATTTCTATTTTTCTAATTTTTAATCTAACTAATTGATTTTATTATATTACTAATCAACTAAAATTCTTTAATAACAGTAAAACCTTTCTATATTTCGCATTTTGTCAAAAACATCAGGCTATTAAATTAATGGGAGAAGTTTTGACTCCAAATGGATTACACGGAATGTATATTGATCTTGTAAAGAATTGCCATGAAATAATTATTGAGGTAGCAATAATAACTATTCATTAATATTTATTGGCGGATAGAATGAATACCTAATAAACTATATTATTCATTTTTTTTAAAGATCCTTGAAGCATTAACAGATAAATCAAATTTACCTGTATTGATTCATTGTAAACATGGTAAAGATCGTACAGGAATAGTAATTGGTAAATATGAATTTGCTAAAATTAATTAATTGGTTACCAAAGTTTCTTTTCTTTAAATTAATTATTATCAAAATTTTCATTAGCAATTATCTTATCATTACTTGGCATTCCAGATGAACTTATCATCAAAGATTATTTATCATCACTAAAACATTTACAACCTATTCAATCTGAAATCGTAAAAGATTTTAGAAGAATGGGTTTACCTGAAGAATTCTCACTGGTAAACTATGAGGTAAATATTTGTTTATCTACTTTAATATTAGAATTATTTATTTATATTAATTTTACTAATAATACCATTTAGGCAATGAAATATTTTTTAGATTATGTTAAAGATGAATATAGTTCAACGTCGAACTATTTAATAAAACATGGATTTTCACTAGAAAAACAAAATTTAATTATACAAAATTTAACTAATTGATTGATTTCTAATATTAATAATCATTTCTAACTAATTTATTTTTTTAATTAATTTTTTTTTTCTCCACAATAAATAAATAATAAATATTATATATGGATTAAGCCTACATGCATCATTCATCATTACTAATTGTTCATTAATATATATATATCCCCTCTCTCCATCTATTTCTTATTTGCTAGCTTACTTGAATTCATTATACGGTATACATACATTCAGCAGGTACAATAGGAACATCTTCTGCATTTAAACAAAGTGAGAGTCCCATATGTTTAAAATAAATGTGGTCAGCACTAGAAATTGTGAATATACATGGGATGGTGATTGCCTAATTACCGTAAATACGTAATACGTAATTATCGTAATTAATTACCACTTACCCTCTTTAAAAAAACTTAATTACGAAATTAATTACGGGGACGAATACAGAATAAATGCTATTTGAAATCAAAGAAACTAAAAATTTTCTATGCAACCCGTTGTTAGCAAACCTCAGAGTTCTATACCGCTCTGATAACCAAATGGACAATTAAACCCAACTGTTTAATTTTCGACTACAAAAGTGTTTTTATAAGAGAAACCAAAGAATTTATTTATTTATTTATTTATTTATTTATTATTATGTGTGAAATTATTTTGTCACGCGTAATTAATTACGATAATTACGTATTACGTAATATTACCGTAAAGTTTGAAAGTAGGGGTGCTATCTTTCGAGACTTTATGATAGATTATGACATAACCGTGAAAAATATTGGGTCAAGTTACCAGAACAAATTATAAAATTCAGTTCAGAAGACCATCGTCATATTTTTTTGTAAGCAATCAGCAAACAATACATTATTAACAAATTTACATTCTTCCGATTAAAAAAAAGCCAAGACAAAATAAGTAAGCTACAGATTTGGGGAAAAGCTAGAAATGTTAAACAAATTAGATAACAAATTGAATAAAAATTTAGAATATGCATCAAATGAAGAAGGCCTAATACTAATACTAATAAAGAAATTAATTATACGAATTATACGAATTATTCGTTTTTGTTCGTTTATTCGAATTATTTGTTTTATTCATTTATTCGTTTGTCCGAATCATTCGTTTATTCGAATTATTCGTTTTATTTGTTTATTCGAGTAAAAATTTATTTGAATAAACTTTCATAATAATAACGAATACGATAAATTATTGAGTCATGTGATTTTATAGTCCCGCGACACAAAAGAGTATCATTGCTATTTTGGGATTTGAAGAATTTGATGTTTAGTATTATGATGGAGTGCACTATATAGTCAAACCTTTTGCTTCAACGAATTATAGTCAAATTTGTGTTACTACGAATTTTTAAAAACTTGAAAATTTTGGTATAACGAATGCAATTTTTTATTGACTGTATGTATATAAACCCGGCTCTGCTCGTTTTGACTCATTCGGAGCTTTATTGTACAGTGATAGCATGGAATCGAAAAGATTAGTTTAATTATTGAAATACTGTATATATAAAAACTTCATTGATATGTTTGAGTAGAGGATTAATGTCATTCCTGTCCTATAAAATTTTTTTTTCGGAAAAACAGCATATTTTCTGTTTTTTTTTTCTGTACCCGAATTTTACACGGAAAGAGCACTTTTTTCCATGAAAATGTTTATCAACCAACAAGAAGCTAAGGGCGATGATTCGCAAATCTCTGATGTAAGTTGATTCATCATAGGGAAATTGTACAAAATAGAGTATAACCTATCTCACCTCGTACGGGGAAATTTAACCACGGTGAATTTAGCAAGTTTTCCAGATGATTGAATTTACAGGACTATCCTAATTCCACCACAGCCAGAGGAATACCAGAAAATATCTGCATTAGGTATATGTCCATATTTATGTCTTTTACATTTTTTATCACAACTTTAGTAAAACAAGAACACATGAAATCACAAAATCAGGTTTGAGAACAACAAATTTCCTTATCATTACTATTATTTCCTGCGCTGAAAAACATTTACAAAATAAATATGATGATATAGAGGCTATATGATATAAGAAAGATATGATGATAGAAAAAGCGTGATAGAAGCTATGAACATAGTGAAGTTGTAAAGATAAACGATACGAAGCCAGAAGATATGTAATCGTAGCAATCAAACAGGCTCATCAGATTCAACCTCACAAACCATTAACATATACCGGACAATTATACTCTCGATATCAAAAAGATCCATAGGAGTTTCTCCTAGTCAGGGAAATTTAACGAAATAGTTGGTAATTCTTGAGTGGGTCAATAATAACTTTTATCAAATAAATATTCAATGAACTCTAGAAAAAATTACAAAAACAAAAAATAAAAACAACAAATAAATTATAATTTTACAACAGAACAAGACCTTTTAATACCCTCCTCTAAATCAACCAATGGTTCGTAACCTAATCGTTCTTTTGCTTTTGAAATATTAAAATATCTATTATTAGTACTAAACTTGATTCTAAATCTAGTAAATCCTGGTGTGCTTCCGGTTAGGTAGGATGTTAATTCTGCTAATGATGCAATTATTATGCCAAACGATTTTGGTAGAGTGATTATATAAGATGGGTAATGATTAAATTGTGCCCAAACCATTCTAGGTAAATCCCAAAATGGTATTGGCGTACCATTTGTTATAATAAATACCTAATATTCAAAATTTTGTAAATTGTTAAAATGATAAAATTCTGAAAATGGAATAATAATATTCACTGATTCATTTAAAAGATACCTACTTCGCCGTCTACACCATTTCCCTCTATTAATTTGTCAGCCGCTAATAAATGAGCATAAGCTATATTTTCTACGTAGGTCCAATCAACTAAATTTGTATTATCACCAATTTGAAATTTGGTTTGTCCACGTTCCATCACTTTAATCAATGCTGGTATAGCCTGACGATCATATGGACTATTGTCATGATTTAATTTATTTTAGTATGGTTATTATTAGACAAGAACTAATAATGTGGTAACTTTAAGATTTTTTTTTTCCAACAAATCAAAAATATTTAAAAGTTACCCAAATATTCCGCATGGACGTAAACAGCATGTAAGTAAGCCATTTTTACCATTAGCTGCAATTACAAGTCTTTCTCCTTCAGCCTATTTTAATAAATAAATGCTTTCGTTATTAAATCACATATAAATATTAATCTATCAATAAACCAATAAATCAAAGTTAACTAATACCTTTGTTTCATTATAAACATCCATATGTTTATCAGGATAAGGATAAGTTTCATCCGCATTAATCAATTCATTTACACCATCATAAATAACACTAGAACTACTAGTATAAACCAATTTTTGAACTTGATTAGCTAAACATGCTTCAATTACATTTTTGGTTCCTTGTACATTAACCTTCCAAAACATTTCTTCGTTTTTACCATCATGAGGTGGTGACGCAGTATTAATTACACAAGTTATTCCATTTTCCTTAATCGCTTTTTCAACATCTTGAGAATTTGTTAAATCTCCTATTACATGTTTTATTTTTACCTCGCTTTTATCATCATCATCAAAGTATCGTTGAATTACATCAAATACTGTAATGTTTTTTTCACCACGTTTTATCAGTTGATTTACTATCCATCTGCCAACAAAACCTTCACCTCCTATTATCAAATAGTTTTCCATTAAAAAAAAAAATTTTTTTTTCGTCAAATGATGATCATTAAATATCACACCAAAGATTACACAAAGTTTTACTACTTGCTCAGTTAACTCTTTGAATAAAATGATGTTTTTTGCCACTCTTTTAATTTCGTATCCAGGAAAAGAGAATTATGGCTCATATTTAATAAATAGCCTTAAGGCCTCTTATAAAAGAACTAGAAGATTTAAAAGGTAATGGATTTGTTGATATATAAGTAGAAATAGTTGGATTGTTAATCAATGATCTAAAACACTTGACACCAGTTTAGGGTTTAACCAAAATATTTTTGTCATTGATGTGCTTGTTCATTTTATTTGAATAAATATTCAATGTGATTCGAATATTCAATTCATAACGAATAAACAAACAATTTTTATTCGAATAGAATCCATACTATGATTATAAGAAAATAAATAAATTATTATTATTATTATCACTATTATTATTAATTGACTAAAGAAAAAATGTCAATTGCTTTCTGTTACTGCCATCATTATTATTATTATGAATTTTAGTTGGATTGGATAGATACATTCTTGTTATATTATTCGAATTTGCCAGTTAAAAATTTTCACATGATTTAAATTAGATGCCAACCTCTCTCTGCCCATATCTGAACAATATTTCCGTCCAAAGTCATTTATTTGTCTGTAACCATTACGACCTGATGCCATTAATACGATTAACATAAGGATTTTTTTTCTGGATTAGGAATGAATGCTTGTGCAACTAAAATATGAAAGGGCTGCGTGGACCCTGCCATTAATTTTAAACATTATTCATATATAACCTTCTCTTTTGCAGGTATTTGGCCTTAAATTCTTACCATTTTTCTGGATGTGTCCAAGATTGGACACTAATAAATTCGAAGCAGATGCCAAACTTCCATTATGATATGATCTCTTTTATTATTGTCAGTCGTCACTTAAATTTTATAACAATTTCATATTATCATATCATTGTGATATATGTCATTAGATGAATTGTATATTTTCAAAGGACATTATGACTGTATTGCGGTTGCATGATTTGTTTCCCACAATATGTAGCGTGTTGCGAAAAAAATTGCGCGTGAATTGCAAAGTTGATTTTGATAAAATGCGTGTTTACATGATTACTATATTTGTATGTGTTTATTTGCTTACCATTAATCATATTTACAAAGGAAAGACCATCTACATTTTTGGTTGTATGATGCCAAAGAAATGCACCGAAAGCAAATATTCCCTTCGTACTATTTAATGTGACCTCAAAAAACTCAGAGAACAGGCACTATTTGAACATAGAGACGTCCACCAAAAGCTACACAAACAATAGCACGTTCGGGCAATTTGTTCGTTGTGACATCAGGAATTTTTTTCTGATGCGGATTTACGTAATTATTACACTATTTACATAAGTTTACGGAGGGCCCGTAATATTATGCAAATAAGCATACAAAAATTATGCAATTATTACATTGAGTGTAAATATTACATAATTTTTTATGCAAGTATTACAACTTTACATGTTAAAATTTATGGACGTAATATTACGGCGGGGAAAATTTACTGATGGTAATTATACAGTCACAACATGCCAACTTGCAATCAAAATTGAAGCGACACATAATATATCTATTACACATACAAATATTCAGCGATACATGACAAAAAAGGGATATAATGGTGCTACACCACTTGCCACCCCAATGCTCACCAGTAATCATATTGATGTTCGAAAAGTATGGGCACAAGCTCATTTTAATGGTAACTGGGATCGTACCATTTTTATACAGATGAAACAGCTTTTGACCTATTTTGAAATAAAGTTGCAATATGGTACAAGAATGGAGAAAGACCAATTAGAAGATTATCAAAAGTGATGGCTTGAGGTGGAATTTCATTTAAGGACAGAAATAATGGATGGTCCATTTATGTGAATATTTTGCAAATCCAACTACTTCCTGCTGCTCAAAAGTTATATAGTAGTAACTGGAATTTGCAACAAGATAATGATCCTAAGCACACTTCACGTGCTGTGAAGGACATTTTATCCCAAAACAATGCTCATGTCATAGACTGGCCATCTAACAGTCCTGATCTGAACCCCATTGAGAACATGTAGCAGATCATTAAAAATAATGCGGAAAGAAGAATGCCTAAAGATACTAGCGAGCTAAAGCAATTTATGGTTCAAGAATTCGGTACAAAATTTAATTAGTCTATGAAAAGTCATTGTGAATTGACATTACAAAAAATGGAAATAGAATTTCATATTAATTTTATTATATTTAATAAAGTAACTGATGTATTTGATTTTATTTATTTGTGTTATGTAATTGCTACGATATACAATTTTATTCGCGCCATTTTTTCGCAACACAATATATACGGAAAACAAAGAAGTATAATTACCATCCCACCTTTTTATTTTGTGTCTATACGCTTGGTTAAATAACTTGAAAGCAAGAACCATGGGTGAGACAGCTGATAAGAGAATTCGTGGTATCTTAGTTCTTAGTTTTTCCACAAAAAAATGCTCAAACTTGTTTAATTAAACGCGTTTTGCACAGGCACCAACAAATAATTATTCCGTTGACTCTATCTTTACTCGTCCGATTCCTATAATCACAGCGCAGGGTGCTATAGCCCTACTTTGGACGTACCACATAAGTCGCCTTCCCGAAAATACGAAATTCCAAGTTCGAGTTGCATATCTTACGAAAATGTTGGAACCCCTGGCCAAAAAGATTACAACAATGGAGATGTAAGCACTGTCCCACACAACCACATTAAGTCTTACATTTTCAACACGGAAAGGAAAGATTGTGAGGTACATTTTCGGAATATCGATTCGTTCTGGAATGGTGGCAGAGAAACAAACAAAAGATCAGTTATACAAAAACAAACTGGCGGCAGATACAAGAGTGAAGATGATGCCAACATTATTTTTCCAATGTCCCAACCAAGGCCTGCATTTAACCTGGGACAATTGCTCCGAGTTGATGCTCTGCAGGGACAAAAACTACCCGAAGACACAGTTCATATGCGCAGATTTTGTTCGAACCCCAAAATCCAGTACAGTATGATCATAACGTTATGAATACTTTATACTAGCAAAAACCCATTGGTATTGAGGTGAGGCCATTGGTTTGACGGGTTGTTGAATAGTAAAATAGTTTTTTTTAGCGGAGTAAATATTTTTTTAGGGTTAATTATCATTCTACTGACCAGTTTACACATTAAAAATACTCGTGTTTAACATCAAGACATAATAAGACATAAGGTTTGAAAAAAGGCCCCAAAAACCAAATCGGCCGATATGTATATTATAAAGTACTTTAAACAATTGATTGCTAGTCTGACTTATCGAGTTTAGATTTGTATGCAAATGATTTTAATTTATTAATTAATACTAAATGATATCATCAAAATATGGAAAAATGAACATTGACCTATTTTTTTATTATAAACAAATAACAGTAATGATACATTAAGGGGTTAAGGATGATCAATTTTACCACGGACTGTTCATACAATTGGAAAAGAATTCTTTGTCATAATTCAATAAAAAGGGTACTGTTTATTGTTAGCAAGTGTCTATTCGCCACTACTACCTTTTTTTTGTCGTGGACTTTTTGAAAAACGTATAGAATCTGAATACAAAAATTTCAATAAACTCCTCGCCAACTTGATTTTTCAATGTCAAACTATAAATCAAGTCGTGCCCCAAACAGAGGGATTATATATCCAAAAAACTGTAGTGAAAACCTCGGGCAAAAATTCAAAGAACGAAGAACATCCAAAACAGTGAGTGATCGGGTTTTTTTATTTATTATAAATTATACAATTTCTTATTTAATGTAAGCACACATTACTTATATATTAATGATGAAGTAATATTATCAATGATGATAAAGTAATATTATCAATGCTGCTGTATAGTACAAAGATTTGTATGTGTTACACGATAATGTTCCTTCCGGGTTTTTGTTTGTTTGTTTATAATAAATAATAAATCTGTACTCCTTTTATATTCCA